>JAHWFP010088430.1:30518-40896 GCA_023313725.1 Lithobius niger | reverse complement strand
AAGCGCAACCTAGTTTTCCATATTTTTATGGTAGTAATCGGCGCTATACAGCAATTAAAGTAAGGGGCGGTGATAACGATGCACCGATTCCTTGTTTCGTGCTACGATTCAAAATGTTTGTCAACAGAACAAATCATTGAAAGAAGATTCGTGCAACACTACAGAGTTAACGTCTGGATACAAGAAATCTCACGAAATGATCGGGAGTGGACAAAACAAATGTTGATTTGTAGCTCCACTTTGTTCTACGTATGTAAACAAACGAGAGAGTTTGACAACTAACACTGTCAATGTATTTGTTTTCCCCGTTTATCTAGGATTTACACACGTTTCAAGGTAACACGTGTAAATTTATTGTAAACTATTTTCGACTCGCCAGGCTTTTGTTATCGAAAGTAATAGAACACTGCCGAAATCACGAGACGGCTACGGTCGATTTAACAGTTGCCGTACGCAGTCCAACAGTTTTTCGTGTTAGGTAGTATGCTTATTTTACACGTGGAGCTCGTCTTATTCTTCATTTGTCTTATTTTACCTTACCTTTATTAAAAAAAAAAAGTATAAGGATTTAATTTAATATTTCACTATTATTTTGTTTGTTTGGATTTTGGGCAGCTGAATTTAGATGGCTTGCCTGCGTTACTTGTTGTTGCCTGGCAACCATAGGGGAGGATGAATGATGCTTTAAGCGCGAGCGACATTTATATTTTCAGTAACGAACCTTTATATAGTTTTTAAAAGTACTTCTAGTGGAACAAACATTTTCTCACTTCACTATGTTATGAAAGGAACCACAAATTATCTTTCTTTGCTGCTAAAATTATTTTATGTGTTGACGTAGCCATAACAACGTCTCAAAACGATCATTCAAATTGAATTCATTGCTAATGCACGGACCACCTCGATCCGATCGTGTACGTAGCGCTGCCAAACCATGGATGGAAGCATGCTTGGTAACGGGTATTGAATGGCCAAGAGTGCACCTTGCATGCAGCTAAAACAAGCAAGCGAGGTCACGACTTAAACAATCGATGATAGCATCAAGTCATTCTCTTAGTGGCCCTAGTATAACTGCGGGTAGATTCACTTGTAGTTCTATTGACCAATTTTTTTTATTAACTATAAAATGTCAGCAGCAAAGTGTGGGTCATAAGAGAGAAAATTTTTGACTGTTATTTAACTGTGTTAACATTAAATCTGGACAAACACAGGTTGATGCCAAGCAAATTATAAATGAAAACATTATCAGGAGGGACAGTGCAATGATCAAAGCATTAAAAGAGATAACGTGGAACTGCCTTAACGAATTTCAGGATGTAAATAGTATCCACCCAAAACCAAAACTGGTAGAAAAACCAACCAAGTTTCCAAAAACGATCAACCTTTGAAGGAGTGATATCATTCAACCAAGGAAAGGCCGCCAAGGTCAATCCTATTAGCCAAGTTATTCGCACTGACTAATAGTTCGAAAGATAAATGACAACTTGAAGATTGCTACTCGCTGTAGCAATCTTCAAGTTTTCATTTAACGTCCAAAGTATTATTGGGAACCAGCTAGCTAGACAGTAACATAAAACCAACGTTATTGACGCATCTTTTTCTCTATGATTGGTGAACACTCATCCTTTAAATTTTAGTTTTTCTTAATCTCTGACCCTTCCCCTTACATTTTCCACAATTTGAAACCTTTCCATCGCATTGGGATTTATCCTCAACATGCCAAAATATGCTTTCAGTTGCTTACAGTTAACAGACACATGTCTGCTAGTGAGCCGCCTTTTTATCATGAACAATCAATTTTTTTACCAATCGGATGTCTATAATGGGATGATCTACTGTTACTTGGAGGCGACGCACTAGCGTGTGTCTAGATGTAAATTGAACTTGATTCTTGTATTTTCAAAATCTAGTAAAGAAGCTGGCTGATGTAACAAATACGACGAAAGACAAAAATGGCTTCAAGAAATAAATGGGTACACACAGAGAATATAAAAGACATTAAAAATAAATTCTGCAGTATCAAAAGAAAGAAGTTGGTATAAATTTGCTTGCATAAGACCGCTAAAAATTGATTAAGTGGTTCTCAGGAGTGGTGCTGAAAAAATTGACCGTGATTTTTCAGATACGGGCGACGCCCTTTTTTTTTTTACCAAACAAAACGAAATCAATAGCTTATATTTTGTTGTGGAGTACAATATCGATGTTTTAACGCCAGGATCAGCGTTCAACAGTTGCATATATGATAAAAGTCATTCTTTAGATCCAAGTTTTTAGTTGTGACGTCATGCCTCTTAGATTCGTCTCGAGGCCATCACGTGAATGGAGCAAAGAGCTGATGACTTGTGGTCATCGGCTCCAGGAAATATTGTAAAAGTGCGGATGCGTGATCGAAATGCCATAAAAAACCTTTCACGCGTTAAGAAAAAAAAAACCATGCATGTGCTCCTGAGAACCGTTTAATTAATTTTTAGCGATCTAATACAAAAAAGTTAAAAATTAAAGTCAAAAATTATGTGTTTATGATGTCTTGAAGTAAAATAAAAGATAATTTCTAGCCATTAAGGCAACCTTCCAATTTAATGACGCCTTATTAGCTTTTGCCTAATAAGGCGTCATTAAGCCTAAAAGGGGAAAACAAGGCCAAATGAACATTTTTCCGAAGCATTAAAATATAAACCCACTCTCCCACATTCTCCATTAAACCAAAAAACGTGAACAATAAAAACCCACTATTCATCTTGTCAACATGAATAGTGGGTGTAGATTGTTCATATTTTTTGCTTTGGAAACATTGCTTTGGGAAAATGTTTATCTGGTTTTGTCTTCCTTTTTAGCCTTGATGATGCCTTATTAGGTGAAAAACACGGCGAACTGGGTAGCCGGTTCGAATCCGGGTCATGCCACTCCGATGAAACGTAAGTGCCATAAAGGTGGCTTACTGAACTGCGTTATTTCTAGTGTATGATTTTCGTTGTTGGCTAATTTCCAATTTTCCTTAATATTATTAGGTGAAAGCGCTTGGCTACATTAAATTTGAAGATGTCTTAATGGCTAAAACTTCTCTTTTAAAAGTTTAAAAAAATGGAATTCGAATTCCATAAACAAAACGATTTTCGGCACAATATAAGTGTTGGTCAGGCCCAAAATGGTAACGTGGACTGCGGCATGGAAATTACCTACACATAAAACTGAAAGTTTAGACGAAATGATTAAACGAAACTTCAAAACGGGAAACTTGGAGCTAAGCCAGCAGAGAAACGCTTTTAATAAAAATGTTGTGTAATCAAGGCGACAGCCTGAAATGAAAGTATAAAAAAAAAGTGCAAAGCTAAAACCATCATAAAACATTTTTTTTTCAAATTAAAAAGCCAAAAGTGAATAAAATTACAAAAATTATAAAGGAACTGAAAAATAAAGACTCTGATGAATGTGATGGTTTTATACTTGGTCATTATAAAAATTGTATAGATAATACTATAAATTTTATCATAACGCTTATAAATTGCATCACAGTGATAACGGGAAAATGGCCAAAAAAGTAAAAGATTCAGACTCTCGACCAATTTAAAAAAAAAAAGGCCAAAAAAAAAGAACATGGATAATTACCGGTCTACCTTACCACCTTTACTTTAAAAAAATCATAATTTGAAAGATATTTTGTAACTCAACGAATTTTTAACGAACAATAAAATAAGAAGTACAAAAAAAAGAAAAAAACAAGTCTTAAAGAAGTAAATGAACAGATTGCATTAGAATAGTGATGGAGTTTTTTTTTTATTGAACTTTAAAAAGCTTTTGAGTCTTCGAATAGAGGTATTCTTAAAAACAAAATAAAAAAAATACGGTGTAAAAGGGAAAACGTTTGACATCTCGGACAACTACTTATCAAATAGAACCAGCCACACAAAAATTGATGATGGTATTAGTGAACTGATCTGATTAAATTATAGAGTACCCCTAGGCTCCATGCTGGGCCCAGTTTTATTTGTAATTTACGTAAATGATTTAAACGGGAATAATAAACCGTAACGAAGCTTTTCTCGGCAGTTCAAGACTCGTATGAAAGATTTGTTACAAACTAAAAAGAAAGACTTAATTTTATTAAAAACTGGTGCATTACAAATGAACTGTACATTAGCGAAGGAAAAGTAAAGGAATCATTTTTTTTTAAATAAACATAAGACAGATGAAGAAGTAAACATAGTTTTACACAATTGTGACAAAAACTGGAAAAATATTGCAATATTAAAAGCAATAAAAAACGCCCCCCTACAGAAATAAAAAACCACAAGGTCATCAAAACAGGACACAATATTTTAATTTTCGAAGGCTACGTCCCCTCTTGATCCCAAATAAAAGTCGTAACACAACTGTCTTAAAATGACAACATCCGTTTGTTGATTAATCCCGCGCCGCCATATTGAATATGTCAAGCGCATTAAATATGTAGCCTAGCCTATACTAGCCTAGCCTATACTAGCCTAGCCTTAACTATCGACCACAACTGGAATTTTAAAGAACAGTCGATATTATTGTTAAAAATAAATCCGAACCCTTCTCTCAAAACTTCACTGTCAAGGATACTTAGAAAAATACACTGTTTTTTTTTTAAGCTTTGGTTCATTCATATTAGAGGTGCGCAATTGAAGTATACGGCTTTGCTAGCAAAAGTAAATTTACCGATTGCAGACGATACAAAATAAAGCATGAAATATTTTACTTTCTAACAGCTTTGTGCATAAAACAAGACATTTTCAGTAAAGTAGGAATTTTTAATGTAGGTCAATTAAGGGATTATACGATAATTAAAAACAGCTTCTTTAAAATTAACGCTAAATCTGTTGATAAACTGGAAGATAAAACTTAATCAAACTAAGAAAATCCACATTCCTTCACAGTTCACCAGAAACAAATATGGGGAAAAGTTGAAAAAATGTTACGTGCCCCTCTTGGCAAATAAAATACCAAATGAGTTTTGGGAAATTAACGAACTGTAGGGAATGAAAAAAAAATCAAAGCAGCGGTTTCTTGAAATCAATATTTTTAAAAATCTTAAAAATCAACGATTTCATTTTTGTACAAATGGTTTTTCCTTCATCCAAAAACTTGCTCAAGTTTTGTAATAATCTTCTATTAGTACCTTTCGGTGCTGATGTTAATGTTTATGTAAGCATACTCTATAATCACGTCAACTAAACGCAAACTGAGGTCTTTCCGTGCGTCGTAATTGCTTTTGAGATTTTTTTTAATGGAAAGTTCTTGGAAGACGAGAGCAATTTAGGTCTTCTTGTTGTTGTACACAATATTGTGGATTTAGCGTAGAGAATAAGCCGACAAAAGCACATTCTACTTCATTACAGAGAATTACTTCTAAGAATTGTTTGTGGCAAACATTGTAAGGAATTACTTCCACCAACCTCTAGTACTGATGATCTTTCGACAAAAAACAGCAAAGTAAACAATAAATGAATTGAGTGAGCAGTGGTGAAACGCAGTGTAGTTGCCTGAAGGAATCGTACGGATAATTCGTCCACGGACATTTCGTCCCTGGACTATACGTTCCAAAGTTCTTTCCGGGACAATTCGGCCCCCAACTTTTATTTATTTTTTGGTCATTTCGTTAAGTGTGTAGTTAAACGGTAGGCGGACACATAGGCACCGGACACTTAGGCACCGGACACTTAGGCACCCCAATTCAGGCACTGGACAAATAGGCACCCGGACATATAGGCACCCAGACAAGTTTAAAATTTGTAATTTTAATTGAGATGGATTGTCCTCAAATTTGGGGGATGGAGGAGAAAAAAAGTATGCTATAAAATGTTCGTGGCGTTCAAAACTACTAAAAATTGTTGGCATCTTTATTACACTGGCATCTCTGATGTTATGTGTTAGCCGCAGCGAGCGCCGGCAGCACGAGTGAGGCAGCGTAATTTGGAACATTACGGGAAAAATGCAAAAACTCTCCCAACGGTCCACACGACTGAGTGTCCCAGGTATAAAATAAACGATAGCATCTCTGATGTTACGTGTTACCCGCAGCGAACGAGGCAGCGTAATTCACCACACAAAAAATTCGGGTAGTAATGCAAAAACTACCCCCAACAGTCCACACGACTAAGTGTCCCAGATTTAAAACAAACGATACAGAATTTGAGGGCAATCCATCCCAATTACAAAATAAAATAAAAAAAACTTGGTGCCTATTTGTCCCAGTGCCTATTTGTCCAGTGCCTAAATTCGGGTGCCTAATTGTCCGGTGCCTATGTGTCCTACATCCAGTTTTAAAAACATAGAAGAAGAAAGGGTGGGGATGGAAAAGAAACTGACTGTCTGCTCACATCAACGCACTCTCTTACGGTTCCATGGCAACCCGGCACGCTAACAGGAAGTGAGCTGCGCCATCTTGGTTCGTCGCTTGTTTTAGCGAATTCGTCAATCGCTATTAGCTATACGTAACTACTAATTTGCGGTAAACAACTGAATGGCGTTTTTTCGATAGAATTGCCTTGTCTTTCATTGTGTGGCCCACATGTATTTGCGATGGTGTAGGCTCTGTGTAAACTACCCGAAAACGATGCTGTAAACAGTCACATCACAGCAGTGTAACTAATTCGGCTAACCACCATTTTTTAATCCAATAAAGGGTAATTATTGATTGTATGGCTTGATACGGCGTTACCTGTACGGACGTTTACAGAAAGAATTGAAGTACGCTCTGTATAATTTGAACAGTGTAACTTGTGCAGTGTGCTGTTTTAACGCCTAAAGTTCATAGCGTGAAAATGAGTTCCCTATCGTCGATTCACATTCACTATTCGTGTACAGATGACACTCTCAATAGGTGCGCACCCAGTTGTATTAATGAACACACTACAGTGCAGGGATGTTACTATGAACTCACTTCCGCTGCGTTCTCCTTTGCCCGAAAAGGGTATCAAGTCACCGATGTTAAGTATCTTTTCCATCCCCATCCCTTTCGTCTCCTATGAGTTAAACAAGTAAAAAATCTCGAACCCTGAGATGCCCGACAGTAATGGAAACAGATATGCTGATAGAAGCAGTAACATATTTGAATACCCGTGTGATCCACAACTAACTTGATTTACGTGCACACATCCACACAGAGGTGTAATGAAGTTAGGTTGGGTCCCTATGCTGGGTCTTGTTGCCCCCTCCCCTACCTAAGAAAATTATTTTTCTATGAATGTGTAATATATGACTATGATTCTTAAGAGCCAATTCCCTCTCTCCTCAATTTGGCCAGATAAGTCACAAGTCGTATATACCAGTTCAACCCTGAACCCATCCTACAAATGTTCTATCACAGAGCTTTTCAACCTTTTTTGGCCCAAGGTCCCCTTCGAATTCCAATGTCGCCCCTGTCCCAAAGTTGAAAGCTTCTTTTTTTCGAGCAAAAAAATACTGCTTTCCCCTATGCACATGCCATTGCCTATACCCAACAAACACAACATTGTTTATTACTACGGATTAGCAACCTAGCCCTAGCCAATTTTGCCCTTAACTATACCTTTACTGGAGATAGAGCAACATGGCTCTCAGCCCCAGCAAACGAGCCTCGCATTGCTGCGCACGAGCTCCATTGAAGGATGACGACATGCACTTTTGCGGGAAGTTTTTGTGATGATGCGCGGCACCCTTTAACCCGACAAAAACACCAACGCGAAAAAATCTCATTTAAATTACGTAAAATCTTCATAATTCTTCAATTTGAATTTAGGAATATAAAATGGAACCAAGAATTAAGTAAATAAATGTTCGCCACTGAAATTGGCCAGGCAAATAAAACTACCAACGTGTTAAAGATCTTAGTAAATATCCTAGCAAAATTGTCCCTCTCTGCCACGAGATAAACTACTTTAATTCGATTGTTTCTTTTTTTCCAATGTGACAAAAACTTCTTTAAATTCCGTAAATGTCAGTAGTTCTTTTTACACGTTAGAAATTAGAAATACGACCAAGAACTAAAGTAAATAAATATTCGTCACCGAAATTAGCGTTTAACTAAGCCCCCCCCCCCTCCACACACACACACACACACACTTTTTAATACTTTTAAGGGAAAAGGAAAGTCCTAGAATGGCGTACAAACCTCAGTCACATTCCTAAAAATAAATGTAACACCTTACGAAACCATTAACCTATTGTGTGCGCAGTGGTATCTTGAGTCCTGTAAGTATTTTACGAGCGACTACGTCTTCCTGGTGGGGGCGGCTTTAATCGACGGCCGCCATTGTTTTTGTAACCATCTTGGATATCAACAAGGCACTCTGCTGCCAAAAACGTACACGATTATCTGTGTCGTTCTGCGGCGAACTCAAGATACGCCGCGCACACTTTATGTATGACTATTTGGGTCCCGGACAATTCGGTCCCAAAATTGCAGACAGGGAGACAATTTGGTCCCGCATAAAAAAAATTACCCCTACGAAAATTCGGTCCTGCAAATTCACCCGCGCCAAGTTAGGCAACAAACATCACATCAATTCAATTGTCGAGGACGTAAACCATTGTAGCCCGACGCCAAAGCCATAAAAAACATACGCGGATTACAAACAAAAACGTCAAATGTGGAAAAGAAAAAAAAAAGGATCATATAATTGAAATTTCACTTTATACACTTGTAAAAATGTGCACGGATAAAAATTGATGATTTTTAATTGAAATAAGCAAACGTACAACTGAGAAAATTGCGTCTGTTTGAGTGCTGCTGTGTTTTAACAATAATTTAATTGGTAAAGCACAACAGCACTTAAACAGATAAGAAATTTCTCAATTGTACATTTGCCTATTTCAATTAAAAATCTTCAATTTTTATCCGTGTATATATTAACAAGTAAAGTGAAACTTCAATCATTTAATCTTTTTTTTACGGCGCACTTAACGTTTATGTTTGTATCTAACATTTGACACATCCACAACATCATAAAACATTGTTTATTCATTTATTTTTTAATTGAGAACATTCTTTAGGAATTCTTTAGGTTTAAGAATTATCTTCCAAAAATGTTGTAGGCCGGTTAGTCTGCCATGCGCCCTATTTTTTTTTATTAATTTCTTTGAGCCTTAAGCCAGCCGAAGCAACTTAATGCTTGTATGGCTGAACCGGCTCAATTTTGAACATTACTAGACTTTTAGAGAAGAAGAAATATCTGGTAAAGGGAGGTGCCAACACGGGGATTCGATCCGGGAAACGTCCGATCATCGTAGGAGCCGAAAGATTGTCCAGAATTTGCCAGAATAGTTTCCATAACCGCTGAAGGAGCATGGTAGCCTCTCACGCTACCCTGGCCGGCAGTCCTGGCGGGGACTTTGCCAAGATCCCCTTTCCAGGGGTTCGACCAGATCCACAAACCTCCAGTAACCAGGCTGAGCTCTCTGACAACTCGATGATTTAGACGTTTATTTCGGACTACCAACGTTGAAACCTTGCCACCCCAATGAAGTCCCGCTGATGACGTCATTGCTAATTCAAGTCCAAGATTAATATGACGTCATATTTTAACTACCCATTGTAACTTCAAAAGTAACCTCCATTGTTTTTATTTTGTATTCGTAGACGGAAAGAGTGTACGGCTTCTAGGCCTTTTAAACTCTAATAAAGTCAGGTCAAGTCAAGTCAAGTCTAAATCTTGTGTGGAGCGTGCGGCTATGGGACGAGGCTCCCTAAATAAATTCAATTCAATCTCCATTGAACGATGTTTATTGAACGATGTTTTGTGATCAAAAATTATTGTAACAATATGTAAATGCAAACTGCCTGTAGTTTGTACGTCGTCAAATATTGTAATGGCTCGGGCTCGCTTGGCCTTCCGCCCGGTGCTCTCAACAATTAGGGGGTGAACCGAATTACAATTCATTCCGCCACTGTCCTCCCACGGTCCCGGTCCTCAAGGTAATTTCGGCCAATTTAATTAGAAATATTTCCCTTTATCCCCCTTAGTCCCAAATGTAAATCCAACCCTATTGCTTGTTTCCTGCAACTCCGCTGATACTAAATTAATCACCCAAACAAAACTGTTACCGTATGGGGTCATTCAAAAACCACATGGTCGTTTCTTAAGCCATTTTTAACTCCCCCTCCCCCCCCTGTGTGGTCATCTGTGCCCATTTTTACTTTTTTTAATATTTACTATTTTACTATTTAGCTATTTTTAAGTTTTTGTGTTTTATGGGTTCTTTTTTCCTTCCTCAACCTGCTTTTTATTGTTCTTGACTTTTCTTTGGGCAGGTGTTATTGGTCACCCACGACCCATCCTGTTCCCTTTGCAAGCTCTGGTGCATAAAACGTTTTTATATTTTTTTTTATATAGATCTTGGGGGGGGGGGGGGGGGGGGGGGGGGGGGGGGGGGGGGG
>JAHWFP010088430.1:0-30418 GCA_023313725.1 Lithobius niger | reverse complement strand
CCCCCCCCCCCCCCCGTACTTAAAAAAATAAAACCTTAATGCGTGTGTGACAAGTGCCGTACAGTTCATGACAAGTTTGTGGTACTGTACAGTACCACATTTGGTGAATTCATAGTGTTCGACATGAGAAACCCAACGATAAGCACCCGGGCCCCCCCCCCCAATCCCCCACCATATTCCACTTCCACTTTTAATAAATGCGGACATTTGATTCATCGTGTGAAATATTTTCAGTAAATCCTTTGGCGATTCTGCAACGGTCGCTAGACTAAACATCATCCGAGATTTGTAACTGAGACGGAAAGTAGAAAATGTGTAACTACGTTCATTATTACGCAGGCCATCAGTGCATTGAATTGTCGCAGTGAAGCATTCTACCTCCACACTCTATTTAAATGAATTCTTGGCTAAATATCTTCAGTATTCTTTACTCACGTCGTCTACATTCCGTTCATCACCTTACTGATGATACATGTATCATTTAGGATTTTTAGGCACTATTCCAGGAATGGAATTTCATTATTACTTTCTAGGATATTTCCAGGTTTTCAAGGTCTTACACGAATTACCTGCAGAGCAATGCCAAGCCGACTACGACGATTGTACGTTTTTGGTAGCAGAGTGCCTTGTTGATATCCAAAGTAGTTACAAAAACAACAGCGGCCGTCGATTAAAGCCGCCCCCTTCAGGAAGACGTAGCCGATCACAAAATACGTGCAGGACTCAAGATACGCCGCGCGCACAATAGTCCAGTTTTTAGTACCAGCATCACGTCTTCGAATGCTGTGGCATATTCCCCTGATAAAGGTAGCAATGTCTACGGAAAAATCCCGAGATCGTATTCATTTTTTTTTTCCGTTTTTTGTTTTCATTTTTGCGATTTCCCAGTGACGTTTGTATTTTACATTAATAATAACAAAAAATATTCGAGTTTAAATAAGACAAATTCCGTGAATTATGTGCCTTGCTTGCACTTCCGCGCTCGCAAAGGCTAAATACAATGACATCAGAAACTGCAACTATAGTGTCCGCGACCTGTCTTGAGTCCGCCCCAAAACGAACACAAATAATCGATTGTATATTTTTGGTACAGAGTGCCTTGTTGATATCCTAGATGGTTACAAAAACAATGGCGGCGTCGATTAAAGCCGCTCCCTCCAGGAAGACGTAGCCGCTCATAAAATATCTCAAGGACTCAAGATACGCTGCGCACACAATATTCACAAATTCATTCCAAATAGGAATGCATCTTTAACTTCGCCAGTGTTAAAAAATCCAATTTCGCAAAATCAAATATTCTTTAAGTGCAGCGTGCACCATGCGAGAGCAATCTACATCCAAAGTAGCACCTACTCACCTGAAGTAACTACTCTTAAAATAGTTCAGAAGTAAAAGCGGAGAGATCATTACAAATATACTAAAGAAGTAGCTACTTCTGCAGTAAGGGATATTACTCTTGAAGTAAATCAGTTTGTAAAGAAAATTGGAACTAACAGTTAATCTTAAGCGTTAACATTGACTTGTGTTGCATCATCGCCAAAAAGTCAACACACAGGAAACGTGGCAAGAATGTGGCCGAAAAAGAGAGATGTTTGTTGATAGAAATAATGAAAAATCTTTCTCTGAAATCGCTGTTGGATTCCCACATCTCAGAGGGATAGGAGCACAACATTCAAAGAAGTGCCGCTGATACTAAACTGGAATAGCAACATTTTTGTTTTAAAGTATGACTTTTAATGTGTCTAGCTAAAAAAAAAAAAAAATAAGCTAAAAGTGAATAGCAGTTTTTTCCGGGGATTTTTTTTTCGGGAATATTATTTCCGAGGGATATTTTTTTTCCCGATTACCAAAGAGTCGCCCGTGTAAGGGCACGTTTACCCAACCACTCGCTTTTGCATTCTCGCAGCTAGATGCTAGAAATCACCTCAAATTCTAACATGGCGGCGGTTTTATGTCTGCCGCCTCGCAACGAAAACACCAAAAAAAGTGAGTTCAGAAACGTTTGGGAAAATTGTTTCGTCATGAGGAATTCTTTATATTATTGGCACGGATTATAAGACTGCAAGTATTTACTCAAACGATGTCGGATTTAGCTAATCCATTTAGCGTTGTTACCATGGCAATTGCCATCGCGATTGAGTTCTAGCTGCGAGAATGCAAAGGCGAGTCGCTGCGTAAACGCGCCCTAAGTTAGGCGAGCCTGAGTGCACCAACCCTCCTTTATTTATAATTAAAAACACCAAGAGGACCGAACCCAGACTTTTGCCTATTTTTCACCAGCTCAGCTTAAACCATAAAATCTGGCCCACATGTAAAATCGTAGTTCCTCCCTTAGCTGTGGCGTTATTGGTGAGGCCTAGTCGGACCTACCAATACTAGTCGCCACATTACTTTGCCAAAACTTCCCCAAGTGATGCAATTATATTCGACCCAGGCAACTCCAAATGTAAAAAAGCCAAAAATAGACGTAAAAAATCATTATCCCTAATGGCGAATTTTGACTCTTTATGATTTACACTATAATAAGCCACAGCACTCACACGCGTGTTGCACAGCAAAAAAAAATGTGTATTGAAAGCTAATAATACGCGGTCGTGTGTCAGACACAATACGGCGTCACGATAGCTTGCAATAACCGTTCTGGTATCACGCCATTCTGTTTGCTATAAGGCCCAGGTTTTTTAATGACCCTTTTTTTCCCCTAACTTCCTTTCGTGCTAACTAATTTTTTTTAATGGTCCAAGGAAGTGCGCTAACAACTACGTGAATTATAGGGTAAGAGCTGCATTTTGTGAACACTTAAAAATCAGTTCTGAGAAAATGGTTTCAATTCAATTAGTCGATGATTAGCTGAGAAAGTGGATTGAAAGGAGGGGTGGGGGAGAGGTAGTGAGCTGCAGGCAGGGCCCCCACATCAAAGTTAGGGGCTAGAGACTAACCACAACATCGGTACCCCATCCCCCGATTGAAATCGAAAAAAAGTTACACTAAGATATAATATTCGTCAGCTACAACTGTGCTTAACTGGCTGGTTCATTCATTAATCCGGGTTGCTTACGTTTGAAGGATTTCCTGCCTAACAAGCTGACAGGCTTGCACTGCAGTGCTCCTGCGCCATGCCGTTGGATTGGAGTTGTTGTTTGTTGGGGGTATAAAATAATTCACAATACGCAGAAATCGAGTACATTAGTCACAGTCATCAAAACAATTGCGAAAAAAACTCACAACTGTAAGCCGTGCGGGGCCCCCTTGAGTTACCGGGCCTGGGTACAGTGGATCCAGCTGACCCACCCGTTGTGGGGGCCCTGGCTGCAGGGATCGGCTAGTCGAGTGTAGATTTACAAAATGTTTTTGTGTATAGAGATTCGACGTACCAGTTTGAAGATATTTTATTTTGTTTTGCGATCGTAGTCAATTTTTAGTCTAACTTGAACGTAATACTGATTCTCCCTCAGCAGCGTAGTCTAGAGGCGGGGGGAATATTGTTAACGGAGGGCCCCCACCTAACATATTATCTTAGCGAAAACTGTGCTTGCAATTTCGTTCCTGCGTTCCTGTGCCCCATCCTCCCCCTCCCCTTAAGCAGGCATATTTTTATATGAGTTATATAGCACTGTGCAGTACACGGGGTTCCCACTAAAATACTTAAATAAATTTCCCTGAGTTTTTTTCAGGTTTTCCGTAGTAGTCGAGGTCAATTTCTAGGGCATTAACCGTAATTCCAGGAAGGATTACAGAAAGTTAACATTTTTTAATGCAGTTTTAACGCAATAAGTTTGATGCAGTTAGGCGTGCTTATAAGTGACCCTTATTACTTTTTTTTCCCTGAGTTTTCTAGGATTTTTGCAAAAAAATCAGAGAATTCCCTGAGATTTTCCTGAGTTTCAAACGTAGTTTAAATTCCCTGAGTTTTCCAGGTTTTCCAGGTTCCCCACATTGGTGGGAGCCATGATATAGTCCCGTTCCTGAAGCCTCCCCCCCCCCTCCTCAGCCTCTCTTAGAAAAAAGTGTACTAAGTTTCAACGAAGAAACACAAGGGAGCTAAAATTGTGAACAGCTACGAATGAGAATTTCCTTGATCGTGAACAAAATTCGTCCAATCACAGCCGACTTACAGTGATAACACTTCAGTAGCTTTCGAAAGCTACTGTGGTGTTATCGCTGTAAGTCGCTGTTCATTGGATAAATTTAAAACTAATCCAGTATAAGGGAATATTCAGTAACTTTCATTGGTCGGCCAACAGCAATACAAATCATGACCGGCGCTATGAAGCGTTGATAAGCTACCGGGAGACACTCGCTTCAAACGCTACAGTGTCGACATATTACGAAACGTTTGTTGCATTCATTTGAAATAAAAGTACGTATTTTCCTACCAAAGCAATCCAGGTGGTCTTTCTTTCGAAAAACGTACCGTGTCGATCGCGGCGGAGCAGCTAACAATGTCAAAATGTTACAATGCTGCAACATGTAACAATAGGGTAACAGTAGGCGAGGCCCACAATATCGCACACTAGCTCAACATTAGCGCACAATAGCTCACTCGAACAAGATGCAACAATGGTTGGGTGCCGGGAAACTAACATTGTCATTGTGTGAGTTAGCTAGCTCGTTGTGGAGAACCAAAATTAAATGGTCTTGATTTTTCCTTCAATCTTCAAGTTTTAAACCGTAGGGTGCGAAATCTTGAATTTTGAGGCCTTTAAGCGGCCGACATAACTGAGTGACTTATTTGCTTTTTCAATGCGGGCTTCGGGAAGCCAGTTGAATTGTTTCCGCGATTGTTGCCACGATACTGAAACAATCCAGAATCAACTACTCATCGCAATGACGCATGCTAAATCCAGAAATACGCTAATGTGTTGCCATCAAATAACAATCATGGAACAAACCTTCGGCGGAACCTAAACATAAGTATCCATTTCTAATGTTCCGTTTTTTCGAAAACAAAAATCGGTGGACAGTGGACACATATAAAATGGAAGCGAAAAAAGCCAACAAATTAACTGAGCAAAAAACGGCTTCGCCATTTAGAAAAAAAACATTAGAGCTCTTATCCCCATACTCACAGCCCTGAAGGTACACGAATAACAACGGATTAGAGTTCACTCGAACGCAACGAACTTTAATTTGTACTCCAATTCGAATACGTAAACCCACAAACACACACAAAATAGACGCTATAAACAGCAAAACGCTACAAAATTGAAAGATAAAAATGCATACACAAAATGAACACAAATTATAGTTCGTTGCGTTCGAGTGAACTCTAATCCGTTTTTATTCGTGTACCTTCAGGGCTGTGAGTATGGGGATACGAGCTCTAATGTTTTTTTTCTAAACGGCGAAGCCGTTTTTTGCTCAGTTATTATTGTCGAGTTAGACATTTATCCATTATACGATATTCCGTTTAGATGATTTTCCAGATTTTTTATTTACGCAGATATTAGACAATATCCCGTTAGACGATTTTCCAGTTAGACTTTCGTCCCGTCTTGGGGGAGGGGAGGGGAACAAATGCCCCTCCTCCACACACCCCCCCCCCCCCCCTCTCTCGGGCGTTTCACTGGGTTAAAGATATTCAGGAATTCCTTCCATTCCAGACGTATTCTATCACACGTCGCCATAGCTCGTATAGCCACAACTCGGAACCCAGGAAACCCTCCGTGATCCGTTTCGTCACTAAACTTAGCCACTCGGTCTTCTTGTTTAGGCCTAAAGCCTCCAATAACCTCGGAATACTAGGAATTTATCCATTTCTTTTGTATTTCCGAGATTTCTGAATAGACGGAAGATTCTCAGTATTGGTACCTTTTGCGCATGCGTGGATGTGCTGGGAACGTAAGGTATAGAGTAGCGTCTTGTGACGTCATATGGCTACAAGAGAGATAGTTGCAAGGGGCACTAGATTGAAATAGTGGGTCAAACAACGGCACTTCTAGTCATGCCAGTGCTTTGAGAGTGGATTTCGTAGGCTTAAAAAAACCGTTGTTTTCTCCAATCCCTTATGTTGCTTAGGGGTTGTAATTGGAAAATAAAGATTCCACTTGCTTAAAAATGTCAGCAACTGCCAACAAATCGACAAAAATCGCGCGTTTTAGGCCTAAGAAATCCAGTCTAATAGCATTGGCTTCAGTAAGACGCTCTTCTTTTCCCCCACCAGTGCACCTTGCAGCTAACCCAGTAATTGGCTCCACCATAGAGTTATATACAATAATACTACGTCGTGTCACTGCCCTATAAATACGCCCACACAACCAATGCGAGGGATCCCTATAGCGATAATCTTGACGATAAACGATTCTAACGACAGCCATCTTCAGCGTCGCACACGGCTAATGGATCATTTGGCACCATGGATATCGATGTAGTTGTAACTGTTTACTAGCCGAGTCGATCTCTAACGCTCGCTCATTCGGCGTCGTCTCGCTTCGCTCGGCATCTATAGGTTGTGAGCTCTCAATAATTATTCAGGCTTTGGGTGTTTATTTTGAATAAAAGGAAATACCTCTTGGTGAACAAGTTCATTACCTCTCGTTCAAATGAATTCCGGACTTGTAACCAGGCCTACACTTTTTCGGTCGAAAGGGACTGGAAACGAATTGCCAGATCTTTCTGTCATCATTTTACGTAATTTTGTTACATTGAGTTCTATGGTGGAAAACCGTTAACAGACAAATTCAACTGGTTTAGGCCAAACTTTTGAGCCTTCACGAATTTTTAAAAATATTTTTAAAAGGTATATAGTTGTAACAAACGACTAAAATATTATTATATTATTATAAAAAGTCCCGTTATTTTTACCTTTAATAACGTCTCTTCGTCATGTTGTTTTACTGACAGAAAAAAAAAACTCCCAAGTGTTTTCCTAACGAAACATTTTGTTCTTCCAACCCCGCTCCCTCTCCCCCTGCCCATGTTTTCCAATATTTTCCTACTGATTAATTTTATTTTTAGCAAAAGGGAGGGGAGGGGAGGAGGAAGAGGGGAACAACCTTTCGTTCTAAGAATTTTCCGTCCAACAGACCCCAAGGATTATGAGGACTAGAAAAAATAATCAAACTGTCTGAAGAAAAAGAAACTAAGGACAACCAATCACACGTCGTTCTCAGTCGGAATTTTCTATTTCTTTCGTCAAACACCATTCCTGCTCGATTGCGTCATGTGTCTCCCCCCCCCCCCCAAGAAACTCCCAACCCTCCATTCTCTCATCATTCCTATTTTCAATCTGCTATTCGATATAAACTTTACTTGATCACAGACATCAGTTTGGGAGTTTCCGGAAAAGTATACGATCATGACCACCAAAGAGCAGCAACGACGGTAAACAACCATTAGAGTTTTACAGGTACATAAACATAGCTGTTAAGGATGCATTTAGGATGCATTTATAAACCGAGATCTCGTTTGGGCTAGCTGCGAGCCACAAAGTCACTACTAGACTGTCGCCGTAATGGGTCACAGCATGACAATAATTAATTCCTCCTGTAAAAAAAAAATTTTTTTCGAGGGTTTCGAAAGCTCATTGAGGCGGCAAAACCACAATTGACCCCATTTTTGATTTCCAGATTAGCCTATACCTTCTAGCGAGTGTCGTTTGTGTTGAGTAACGTCACCCTAAAAACGTATTTATGCAACAATTTTGGTTATGGATTCTCACATCTAGTATTTGGGATGCGTTTACGAAACGAGTCGTTTTTTGCCTTCTCGCAGCCAAAAGCTAGAAATCATCTGAAATTCCAACATGGCGGCGGTTTTAGCCCTGCCGGCTCGCAACGAAAACTATCAATAATGTGAGTTCACAAGCGACTGGGAAAACTATTTCGTCAGGAGGAATTTTTTATCTTACTGTCACGAATTACATGACTGCAAGCATTTACTCAAACGATTTCGGATTTAGCTAATTCAGGAAGCGTTGATACCATGGCAAATTTCGTTTAAAATTTGTTACTATCTATAAAATACATTCTTAAAAGTTTCACATTTTTTCCGGAATTGCATGGTTTTTGACCTTAGCCGTTAGACTATACCACGCGCCATGGCTGTTTGCTGTGACGTGCATATCACGTGTCTGCGCTAGTCCAATCAGACGACCAAACAGCCGTTGTTCTCGTTCGTCTTTGGCTAACTCATGGCGACGTCACGGCAAACAGCCATTGCGCATGGTTTACACACCGTTTGCTTCGTTCACTCTCTTGGCATTGATCCAGGCTTCATGTAATTTCTTTGATCTCTAAAGCATCACAAAATCAATGTCCTGATTTATTTCGATGCAAACTAATTCCAATTGTTGCTCACGGTTCGTTCCAGGTTAGATTAGTAGGTTGTGATGCTTTTTTTTTTCTGAAAACGTGTTATAAATAAAATAGTACGTACTTTCAATAACGGCACCAGACTGCAGCACTTGTCTGGTTCTCGTACGAGCCGAAACTTGAAATAAAAAATGGCAGTATAGTTACCAAGGTAACCAAGGTATGGAGACAATACCTACGGAAATTGAAGAAAAACTTGTGCGTGGGCAACATCCGCTGTTAAAGAACTTATTTTGGGTTCGATTCAAATTGTGTTCAGTTCGTTACAGTAAACGTGAACCACGGAAGAAGCTTTAGTCCGCTTCAGCCCGAAACAGCAAAGTGAAACCACCACGTTTCTCGGAACACGAAACCATGTGTTGTACTTAGCTCCACTCATATAACGTTAACGATAACCTGTTGTAGAATTGAATGTTGGTTAAAAATTGATTGGATTCATTTTGGGTTCTTATCGTGGTCAATTTGTTTTAATGACGCTAAATAACTTTGATCCCCATGATGCTTTGCGGTTCCTGTTACTTGACGACAGCGCCCTCTGGTGGTAAATCGTTGAAAGCAAGTACTAGTTGCATCCAAATGTTTGCCGTTGTTAAAGAGTGTCATTACCTATGTATTCTACCCTGGTTCGTTCGTTCATCCTCAGCACGCATGTATTTCATCGACATCATTCAAAACATTGGTTTTTAGTCTTCTGTACAGCCGTGCCGGCTGAGAATACTACTGCAACGACTTTGTCCGTCCGTCCGTCGCTTTTTTCAACTTCGCAACGGTACTAGATAGAGACGACCATTGTTTACAACGTTAGATTCAGTGTGAGAAGTTAGTGAACTAACATGGCAAATTAAAACATCGTTACTTCCTCATAGCTAATAGAATTCTTCGACGTAACTAAATTAAATAATAACATTTGATCGTCGAATTAAAATCCTAAGGTAACACTCAATAAAAAACAAATGGATTTTAGCTTCGTTTAAAATAGTCTCGTCGCATTGTTGCATGGATTAATATAGGCTTATCCAAATTCTCCATTAGGCCTATATCTGCTACTTACGAAATTAAAACTACATTTTTAAAATTCGGCCTAAAAATAAAAATTAGGCCTAAAAGCATGTTACCATGGCAACGTCAAGTTGCTACGAATCGCTGTTGGCTTCATCAACAGCGTCACTCTCGTCAGTTTCCTACTACCACTGATCTATATACGCTACGTTGCGCGTTACGTTGTAACACTGTAACTGTGTGCCTGTAGGCGCACCGTGTTGCAAAAATGAATAGGCTTACGATACAATCCATATCGCTGTTATCTGTTACTTACGAAATTACAACCTGGTTAAAATTACGCCTAAAAGCTGACAAGTATACGCCTAAAATGTAAAATAGGCCTAAAAGCTAACACATTTTTAACCGACAATTGTGATGGGTACTGCTTTTAGATTAGTATGATAGAGATAGCTGTTGTAGTGCATGGTAGAGGTGTGAGCCTCAACCTTGGAAGTGGAGGAACTGTACAGAAGACCGGTGCGACTAGGCAGTCGCTGTAGCCGCTTGTTTTTTTTTTTAATTTACATGTTTGTTCACCTCCTCCTCTGGAAGTAAGGCTCCCTGCAAAGGTGAGATTAGCGGCAAATGAAATATGGAGTGAGTAAAGCGAGAAACTTATTGAAAAGGTTTAGTTTACATGGAAATTGCTGCTTTTATTATTGTTATTTTTTTATTAATTTCTTTTCAGCTTTAAGTCAACCGGAGCAATTTAATGCTCGTATGCCTGAACCGGCTCAGTTTTGAACATTACCATACTTTTTAGAGAAGAAGAAATATTTGGTAAAGGGAGGTGCCAGCCCGGGGAGGCGATCCGGGAAACCTCCGATCATCGTTAGGGCCGAAAGATTGTACAGAATTGGCCAGAATAGTCCCCATAGCCGCTGAAGGAATATGGTAGCCTCTGAGATTACCCTGGCCGGCAGTCCTGGCGCTCAATCCACGCACCTCCGTGCTTCAAAAACGCGAATGTTCGGCAACCTTTTAAAACTTATAAGTCTGCTTTTCCGTGCGTCCAGTCAGTTGAAGCATGTCCAACGTTAAGATCTCCACACAGAATCATGTAAAATATGGAATACTTTTAGGTCATTGTTTTAAACCAAGATTCTTTCTGATATGTTTGCCTGAACGGTGATTTTTGTCTGATCGAACTTCATTTTGCCTCGCTTCGCTCACTCATTGTACTCGATTCATATAGCTTAGTTGATCTCCACAGCATCTCAGTATGTAACCAATAGCTTCAAGTTTGCTTGTCGTGAATTTTTACATGAAGTAATTTAACATGAAGTAATTGAAGATTCAAAAGTTCATGGCACGCGTCAATAATGGCTGGCTCAAACACAAAGCGAAAACAGCAATAGCACCGTTGTTAGGGTGGCCGCACACCAAATTACACAGTTGTCTCGCGACGAGACGACGCAAAACAAAACGTCGCACCTGGTGGAAAGGCCCTATCATACGACTCTAGAAGGAGCTTCGCTTTGTTGTCGTGAGACGCCTAAAGACATCACGCGACAACGTCGCATTCAGTGTCTGGTGCTCAGCACGTTGCTATGGTTTTGGAGACGTCTGCAGCACGTCGAGACAGGTTACGACAAAATGTCCAAATTAGACAAATGTATCGCGACGAAACGTTGCGAGACAAAACGTCACATTGTGGAGAGACCCCCCCACCATTAGTAACCAGAAGGAGCTTCCTTTTGTTGTCGTGAGACGCCTAAATAACGTCTCGCGACAGTGTCTCATCCGGTGTGTGGCGCTCAACTCATTGCTATGGTTTTGGAGACGTTTGTAGCACGTTGAGACAGGTTAACGACAAAATGTTTTGTTGTACGACTAAACGTCTAATTTGGTATGCGGCCACCGTTAGTCCTTAAATTATTTTGATTTCCTACTTCGTTTGAGCTCTTTTTGTTGTTTTTCTGTTAATTAGTGCTGGTGCAAAACCTGTCGTTGTTTAAGTGTTTTATTAATTTTTTTTAAGGTCAAAGTTTGCTTAGTTTGCCTGACCGAATTATGACGTCATGCGCAGTTGTCGAGAGAGTTTAATGCATATTTGAGGGTCGTAAAACCAAATTACATGCGATGTAAATAGGCCTGACGGAAGCGCAATTTAATTGACTTTCATGTGACGCTACTCTCATCTTTGTAGGTGCCTTGGTTCAAGAGGAGAAGCGGTACAAGCACACACACAAACACGCATTACGTCGTTGTGACATGCCTTTGAACGACCCTTAGATTCGTTTCGAGGCGATCATGTGAATGGAGCAAAGAGCTCATGTGGTCATCGGCTCCAGGCAATGTTTGGTGAAAGCGCTGATGTGTACTTTTTTTTTTTACACAGTGTCATAAAAAACGTTTCATGCGCTAAGAAAAATCCCATGCGTGCGCTCCCGAGAACCACTTAATTAATTTTTAGTGGCCTAAACTGAATAAAAAAGAAACATCGGTCTGCATAAGCGCCCGCGTCAGTAATTACGGGCCGCCTCACTCCTTTTCAACAGATAAACAAATAAATAAAAAAAAATACAAAATAGCGCGCGCGTCAAATCGCAAAAGCGTTACTTTTTTTTCACTTCGGGTACAAAACGTACCGTTCTATCGCTAAAGCAGCCAGTTTTGCAGTGGAACGCTCTCTGAGAGTTCAGGCAAAGAGTACTCACCGATATTTGTGAACTTGGCTAATACTGGGAAGTCCAAGGGTTAACATTATTGATTTCAGTTGCACGTTTAGACGCTACTTCAGCCGACTTTTAAAAACGGATGGAAACTAACATCTATCACAGTTTAATAAACACAAAAATAGAAAAATGAACTGATGCTTAGTATTCTTTAGTTTTTGTAGCATACATGATTTTATTTGACAGTTGGGTCCACAGTCTAGACAACAAAAACTTGGGAATTCGGTAACATTTCATGCCTGTGAAAACTCGATGCTAAAATATGCGTTTTTCACAATATCTCGGCACATTTTGTAAGGAACCTCCACACAAAAAAAAAATGGGAAAAAAATTGGTAACCCACCCCCCTCCCACCAAAAAAAAATAGGTGCACCACTTCAAACTTTGAGAGGTTAAAAAATGTACCTGCCCGTATCAACTATTGGTTTGAACACTAATTATAGAGCCAAGGTAATTATTTTTTGCAAGGTCTTATTTACACTAACTTAATCCAGCTATAGTGTGTTACATAATAGACACAGCAGCTAATCACAAACTCGCGGTCGGAATAAGCATCTGCTCAAAGAAATAGTTCCCTAGTGTAAATATCGAAACGAGGTAGAGATACGGAGACGATAGACATTAAAATTACTAGGGCTGTAACCAGTTCCACTGTCGACATAATGGAGCGGGCTTCGCTTTCTTTGCTGTTTGGCTGTCAATCGGATCAGATAGGATTTGCCTTGTAATTTCTAAACAACAAGAGACAGTTGTTTGGGGTTTGGGCCATTGGAAAGATGGTGAAAAAACCGTGAAAATGGTGTAAGTATTCAAACGTCCAAATCGGTCGCGAAAAGTGAAAATATCTTGAATTTGGCTAATTACAGCCTAACGCCGCATGTTTACCATCAACAATCAATCTTTTAACAATCGGATGCCTTGAACAATTAGAAACGGCTTCGCGTCTCGTTGTTGTTTTGATTTGGGCTCTTGCTATTGGTCCATTTTGTCACCCTGGTGGTTCCTCAACCCCATGTCCGATTCCGGATTTTTCTTTTGATAAACCTTGTCCGGACTCCCGAGCTCCTGCATGCAAAGTTTGGTTTGAATAGTTCTTGTGGTTTTCGCATGATGCGCTGTCTAAGATTACATTGGAGTGTCTTCATAGCGGAGCTATACTCCAATTACAGTGGATTACGTACCAAAGATCCCTATGGTTATTTGAATATCGACATCAACGTGTATCTCCTTCATTTTGATATTTTAGGCTGGGACTATTTCTTTGAGCGGATGCCAGTAGTAGTAAATTGGAATACACGGACATGTGTATCAGCCCTAGGTCACAGCAATGGCGGCCAGAAGTGACGTCATCCAAGTTGGGCGAAAGACTACTTCCGGTGTGGAGCCCTGGTTCTAGTGGCCAGCGAACCAGAACGTGTGCCATACCACGATCTAATCAGGGGGTCGAAAAAGTGCTAGAAACAATGCATTCCAAACCGTCGCAAGCATCATTCATTCGGCGCTTGGCCAACGTCAATAACGCCAACATGGTGCCAGACAACTACCGGTTTTCGTCTGAATGAGATCTAGGATGATAAATGGTAAACTGCGTTTAGGATTAGCGAGAGGTCAATCCTACAATATATTTATTTACAAAATTATTGTAACCTCGTGCAAAGAGCATCCTAGCAATTTCAAATTAAAACAACTATTTTGAATGGAGAAGAGATATGGCGGCGCCTTCTTGTACTCCGTTCTCGCCGCTGCTCTCGCCTGAACGAGATTCGTGAGATACACATCCAATAATTTATCATTTCCGTCGTAATTGTGGACGAAGGCAAAGCATATATATATTGAGCAGTTTGCCACAAATGTGAAAACGCCGTATCTCTTAAAAACGATGCAAACAGCAATTTATTAAAAAAACGAACAGCTATTGGAAAATTAGTTCAAACTTTTGCCTGTGTAGGATAAAGTTTGCAAAAAGTATCACAGTGTAAGTGTAGCTTTGCGTGTTTTACTCTACTCGTCGGACTTGAGGTTCTCCAGCACGGTTTTGCATTCCATGACAATCATTATGGCGGCTGCCATCCCATAATCGCAAAGCGGAAGTATCACATTTGGCTGCGCCTTATACTCCGTACGCGATTTGTAAACTGGGCGTGGCTCGCGAGCAGCTTGATTGTACCATACTTTTTCCCGGAGTCAGTGTGCCTTGTGGCTATCTATAGACCGCATCAAGGCTTGTCTGTGCGCGATCATGGTTTTGTTATTTGATGCCAATTTTCTAATGGCGACTTTTAAAATTTTTTTTTATTACAGGCCTTCTCCATAAATAGGGATCGGGGGAATCGAAAACAAATAAAAAATATTGGGGTGGGGGAAGGAACAAGATAAATTTCATGCTGAATTCAAAAAAGAGAAAATACTTTTTTTCTTACCGAATCTCATTTTAGCCTCGGTTTTCTTTCCACTTACTGTCATATTTTCCGACTCAGGCCATTTCAGCAGTGGAGTAAATAAGGATGGTGGAGTAAAAAGGCTCCCCCCCCCCCACCCTAATATCATGCCGTGGGGCATAAAATCTTTGGAAAAATGTATTTATTTACTATTTTCTTTAAACATTCGCCACTGCCTTTTGGGTATTTCTTCTCTCCCCCTCCCCCTCCCCACCCTTCTTGTATTTTGGGTCAGACGGTAATAAATATAAGAAACACGTAGGTTTTAAGTTTTAATTCATTGTGGAGCTAAAAAAAAAAGTTAAGGAAGGAAGTGTGTTCCACTGTTGTGAATGTTGTAACAATTTATTTGTGAAACAAGTACACATTTCAGATCTTTTCATTTTTGGTGGTTGTGAAAACCGTTTGTATAGCTCGGAGAAGAGCTGTTTGTTCACAGCCAAGCTAGGGGGCTGCATAAATTGGGAAAAAAAACTCAGTTCGGAAAAGAGGCATGCCACCTTTAACAAAACCATCCTGGCTGCCGGTGTGTAGCAAAATGAGTCTTCGGCCCTTTCCGATCGGAATAAGGCGACCAACCAAGCCGTCATTTACGTTGTCAGCTGTGAGTCCGGTGCGCCTTTTCTTTAGCTGCCATTGGCGTTCGCGCCCGTAACGCTCATTCACCCAAGTTTCATTCAAATAAATAAATACTGTAAATGAGACCATGGAGCTGGAACGTAGTGTGATAGTATATAAGTCCATGATGAGACGGATTACTTCTTAAATGTCGTACCTGACATAAAAATCGGCGACGCTGGGCAACAATTTCTGGACGCTTTTATTTAAAATTTCTGTTGTTCCGTATTTCATCCCAAGTTTCTTTTTCATGGTTAAATGCCACGGAAATTCTCCCATCTTTAAATCCAGTATTCGATTTGAACTTGGCCAAAACATTATCAAGATTTGGATAATTACCTTCTCGGTGAATTTCATTTATTGCTGTTCGAGCGGCTGACAGTTGAAAGTCGTCCAAGCTTGTTACCTTTGGCGCCTTTGGCCGTTATTGCGCTGCTGTTATGGACCGCGGAACTGTAGCGTCTGCTGCGGCGTGAGTGGCACTTGTTTCGGCGGGTACTTGCGCGCCTTCGTTAACTATTTGTTTAACACAACTGAAAGAAACCTTTGTTGCATCTGACGTTTCTTGGGAAACGGCGTTCTTGCTCTTTGTAGGTTCCTTGCTTCGCAGATAACAATAGACATTCCAAATAATTTCCCTAGTTGTCTGTGAGCCTGTGAATCATTTTACCTCTTTTCTTGATTGAAGACGCGTTAATAGACGCCATTTTGTGACTGTTGTGCTGGCGGTTTTTTTTTTTTTACCAATGATGCTAGTCGTGGTGTTGTACTGGAGTGGACAATCGATATTTTTTTTTAAGCCACGCCCAGTTTACTAATCGCGTACGGATTATAAATCGGGAATTTGCTTGTCCGGTAGACGCACTTTACCATATATCTTCCTAGGTGTGATGGTGGCGCCTCCGTTAATGGCGGCACTTCCGGTTTGTAGCACCGAAAATAGTAGTCATCAGCCTCAATCGGTTTCAGTTTCGGATTTGGACTCAAAAAAATCATTTTTAGTTATTGACACACAGTTACGTTTTTCCATTGGAGGATTCATCGACTGTCCCATTAATGGTTTATAAGACTTGAAAGTATTCAGTTACACTAGGCATTGACACTCTTAGTTTCGTTTCACGATTAGCGGGTATATGGAATGTCTCATTAATGATTTCTAATTTATTATTCCTCAAAGCAATAGGCTTAATGACCATAATGGAGGACTTCGTTTCGATTCGTACTCAAAACAAGCATATGTTTCTCAATTAAAACAAGTATTATAAGACTCAAAAGTATCATATTCAGTCAGTTTCGTTTCACTATTGGAGGGTAGATGGACTGTGCCTTTAATGACGTCGAATTAATTACAGTCTCAACAAATAAGCCCAAGACGTTCTAGTGGAGGTGTGTTTCGATTCGCAATCAAAACATGGATATCAAGACACACGCTAGTGTGTCGTCCGCTAAGATGAGATAACACCTATCCAGATAATATATATATATATGAGCATAGCGACACCACTAGACACGTTGTGTCTGTACTGCTAAGTAGTTTGGCTTTTTCACCCATCTGAGGATAAATAACATTGTGACAGAAAAGGCTGAAACTTGTTTGATCGGGAGCCTTTGGTTGCCTGACAATGTAAAAGTCACTGTTAGTACTAATAAGAAATACTAATCGTATGAAAAAAGGTGACTGCCGTCCTCAAAATCTAACGAACGCCAACCAAAAAAAAAGAGAGAACTGGACTAGAAAACTAGATTGGTGTTTCCATCTCATAATTGCTAAAAAAAAAAATTGGATTTCATCAATTTGGACCAAAAATATGATATTTACCCCAAAACAAAACTTGTTAAGGATTCCCGCCAAGCTTTTCGGCCGTGTGAAGTCGTGATATCAAAACGCCAAGCTCTTTCGCCAAACTAATCCCACCGACTAAGACTTCAAACGTTAAGTGAAATATATGAAAATTGGTTACTGCGCAATTTTCAATTCTTTCATTTAACGTTTAAAGTCTTTCTCGGTGGGGTTAGCTTGGCCAAAGAGCTTGGCGTTTGATATCACGACCTCACACGGCCGAAAAAGCTTGGCGGGAATCCTTTAACAAGTTTTGTTTTGTGATAGATTCTCTGTTAACAGGAGTGCACTCTAAACTAATAAGTTTAGTCAACTATAGGGGGTGTAAAGAAGATTGTAGGTTGATTTTCGTCATATTATCTGAACTGGAAGATTCCCTTTATTCACCTTCAGGCCGTTAAAAAAAACATTCGAAGATAGATGGAGCCATAATGGAAATTTATCTGCACACAAAATGTCTGAATCGGAATATTCCAGATGTCAGAAAGAAGTTGATTTATTGTTTAACGCGAAAGACGCTGTGACGTGTGTCTATTATTGGCTTCCGTCTCGGTGAATTTGTACAGGAAGAAGAACCTTTGAGCAATCATAAGAAATGGAGCCTGACTGGCTTTTTGTGCAAGAATTCCAGAGAAGTAATACTGATAATGAAGAGAACGAATATGACAATATTTATCTCACTGGGGCTGAAGCGTGTGTTTGGGAATTCTTAAGACCGAGGCCTCGTGCTATTAGACCTGTTGGAAATAGTAAAATAATATCTCCTGCTCCAAAACCTAGTAGCCATGTCTAATTTCTAACGAGACCTTAATGGGCCCCACCTTGTCGTGTAAAATTGATTTGTGATTTCAATCATAAATATTCGCAAATTCGAGTTGTATCTAAGAAATAAAAAACGAAAAAACAAATACAAAATCTCATAAAAAAATTTTCTCTTCAAGTTACATATGAAGTACATCATCAACATGAATAAGGGTATATTATTCAGCTTATCGTGCCTAAAGTCAATATGTCTCATTCTTATGTAAATGAGCAAAGCCATCAGTACTTCCACATTTCGTCAACAGTGTAAAATTATGTGCGATGAAAAAAAAAGGGGTTGAAGGGTTTAACGAGCGTTAACCATTCCTGGTCATCTGCCCGAAGCCTTAAGGACCTAATTTCTGCAACAGCCAGATTCCCAGGCGGTCACCCACCCAAGTATCAATCCAGCCCAATGCTGCTTAACTTCGGGGATTTGACGAGAACCGGTGTTTGTATGTGCGATGAAACCTTTTTCTTTACAATCCAAGAATAGTTTCTAGTACAAACGTAAGTATAAATACCAAATTTTCTCCAATCGTTGAACGGTTACACGAACTCGTTAGCAATAGACATAAAGCCATAAAATTGAGAATTCAAGACACGATGCCAATAACTTTTCCCTTTTCTAACATCGACGAATTCGACCATGTTGTAAGAAGACTAACGTCCTCCCCCCCCCCCCCCTAAAGTGACCCCTTGCTGTTGAACTTATATACACTCTTGCTCCCGTAATTTACTTTTATCATCTCACTGCATTGGGTTTAGTTTTGCTTCTTGCAATTCAAGCCATAAGTTTCAACAGTGGCGTAACTACAATGAGGCAGGGAGGCAACCTCTTCTGGGCCCACCGAATCGGGCGGCCCCCACAAGCCCCAGTTAAATTTATTTTTTACATTTCTTGGGGAAATAAATTTATGATTTTTTTAAATTTTTTGTTCTATAGTTCCTAAAATTTGTGTTTTGTGTGGCGAAAATCTAATTGTTTTATTTTTTGGGGTGAAGAGGGAAGAGGGCCTTCAATGGGCTTTCACCTTGTGTGGTTAAACCTGAAAATTTTTTCATGAATAGAGGGGCGAGGGGGGGGGGGTCGCCTCGCGTAGCAAAAACTTCCTCTTTTTCTTTGAGGCGGCGGGGTGAGGGGGCACAACTGGGCTCTCACCTCGTGTGGCAAAAGCTACATTTTTTGTTTGAAGGGGAGGCAGCCCCACTGGGCTCTCGCCTTGTTATTTTTTTTAATTGCAGTTTTTTTTTGTTGGTGGGGGGGGGCTACACTAGGTTCCTGCCGTCCTGCCCCTATTTTGAAATTATGCTACTGAGTTTCAATGTCTAATGTAAGCTATATAAGCTGACTGAAAATGAAGAATGACAAAATTGTACGAGTTTATTTACACCATCACACACCTATTTATCAGATCCTTTATATTAAAAATATTCTACAATCTTGGTAAGAGCACACCCCGACATCTATTCAAAAAGTAAAAGCAACAATAATGACAGCAAGTTAAAGAGTTGATACCGGTAAGTGTTTCTGTGTTGTATGTACCACCATCCCTATAAATGGTTAAAAGGTCACGCCTGCTCTCCAATTTCGAGCATCCTGCTCAGAATTAGCTTTTGCGACATTTACATAAGTTCAGTACCGTAGCTGAGAAATCTGGGGCTCCCCTGTAAGAAAACATCTGGGGGCCCCTGCTGCAAGAAAAAATCTGGTGCCCCCTATGTTATGTGAATTCAAAAATTATCGGTACGGTGTCGGTGCCAGCTATTTCTTGTAAGCTTTACTATTACCATTTATCATGAATTATACTAAGAACATTTTTTTTCGGTATTTTTATTTTTTTTTTGTCTGGGGCGGGGGGGAGGAGTAAATGTTAATTTTCGCTTGGCCTTGCATTTCTTTAAATTCGAGTTGCACCAACACATTTCAAATCAAAGAACTAATACATGAATTGCAAATACTAATACATGAAATGCGGAGAAAAAAAACACCAGCTTTATCTTACTATAGGCACTCTACCAGTGCACGGTTTTGTTAGCTGACCATCCACATGTAGCGTTTTGACAGAAACGAGTACCTACTGTTCGGTAGGTACGATTGGCTCAAAGTTGTTCATCATTGTTCAACACAAACAATAATTTCGTTATTTTCTTTTCATTTTCATGTTGCTAGTTAGGGTTCATAGGAACTAAGGAAACGAACTGTTAGTTCTGCTGCCCAGCTCGTCAAGACATAATTTTGTGCTGACTAGTAAGACGATACCAGATAGGGCTGCAGTCATCTTGGCTCGCCGGCGTAATGAAAGAGAGTCAATCGCCTCGTTTTTTTTTTTGGGGGGGGGGATGGCATTTTGTTTTTTAATGCATACTACTAGAAATAACTACTGCAACGAATGAATGCATGTAGGTTTTGAGTGGGTCAGGCAAGCTGTCTGTCTGCTTCGAGTTAGCAGTTCATGTGTCTAATCGTTTGGAAAATACGGTAATTAAAAAAACTTGAAATTTTTTCTTCTGCAAGCTCGGAATTCTGGGGTCCTCGTTTGAGCGGGGCGCCTTGCGGGGGCTGCGGAAGCTACACCCACGGCCCTGCATAGGTTAGAGTGAATGCAGCAATTCCGTTTCTCACGAGTGGAAAAGTACGAAATTAATGCATTTGCATTTGCCTTTGTCCAGTTGTAAATCTGGGACATACAGGAAAGCACAACCGGGACGAGCATACCTTAAAATGAAGAGTTAGTCAAAGGAAATATTCCAAAATAGGTTAACATACTCGCAGTCACCGAGAAATGCCCAGTGAGACCCGCCCTTACCATATTTATCCATGTTAATAACGCTACAACCTTTACCTTCGGGTATGGGATTAGAAGGAAAACACCTAGAAATGTACTAAATCATGGTGGTGACCGAATATCATCTATCTGCTGTGTGTTCATTAGTATGACGACATTACGTTCCTCTTCTCATCAATTTTTAGTGGTGTAGCTACGATGAGCCAGAGGAGGCAACCACCTCCGCCCCCCCCCCCCCCAACTGGATTAAATTTGATTTTGTTTTGTAACCGTAAAATATCAGAAAGTAAGTGCTATAGTTCCATGAAAGTTGATCATGTAGAAAAACTTTTCGTTTTTTTTTCTGTGAAGAGGGTGGGCTGGGTCGCGGGGCTCGACTGGCCTCTCACGTCGTGTGGCAAGAACTACATTTGTATTCTTTGATGAAGGCTTGGGGGGGGGGGGAGCCTGGGCCTCCACTGGGCTCTCCCCTGTGTGGCAAAAACCTTTTTTTTATGAAGGGCGTTCACTCTGCTCTTGCCTTACATGTCAAAAGCTTCATTTTTAATGTTTGATGAAGGGAGGGCTACCACTGGGCTTTCGCCTTGTGTGGGAAAACAGCATTATTTGTATGGGGGGGAGGGGGCGACCACTGGGTTCTTGCCTTGTGTGGCAAAAATGCATATCCTTCTTTTCAACAGAAGGGGCCTTCCACTGGGCTTTTACCTTGTGTGGCAATAACTGCATATTTTTTTGTGTGAAGGGGGCCCTCCACTGCCCTCCCACCTTTGGGCCCCTATTTTGAAGGTATGCCTCTGTCAGTTTTCATGGAAGGTTATTTCTCTGTAAAAAAAAAAAAAAAAAACATTATGGTCACTTTTTCAGCATGGTTTGCGAAGACGATCAGTTTCAACCCAAAAATAATAAATAATAGGCCTTTTTAGTCTTCCGTACAACCGTAAAAGGATGGGAAGACTGTAAATAAATATAGATGCAAACCTATTTACGTTGCCTTTTGGACTTAAATGTCCGACTACCTAAGCGGGAATTGAACCAACGACTTTTGGCTTTCCGTACTATGTATAACTATAGTAACCGTACTGTGTATAACGACTTTGTCCGTTCGTCGCCGTTTTTAGATTAAATTAAACCATCGTTGCTTCCTTACAGCTAGCTAAACCATGCACAATGGCTGTTTGCCGTGACGTCACCATGAGTTAGCCAATGACGAACGAGAACAACGGCTGTTTGGCCGTCTGATTGGACTAGCCCAGTCACGTGATATGCACGTCACAGCAAACAGCCATGGCGCGTGGTATAATTGGGTTTCTCGACGTAACGCAATGAAATAATAACGTTTGATCGCCGCATTAAACCACCGCAGGAGGACACGCAACCGTGAAAAACAAAAGGATTTCGTTAATGACACACATTAGCTTCATTGAAAAAAATCGCGACACTGTGTTGCATGAATGAATAGGCCTACTCTGGAACCCAATTCTCCGTTACCTGCTACTTACGAAATTAGTCTTATTATTAGTTATAAACAAGCGTAATAAATATCTCATTTGCCCTTTAAAAAAACAGTCGTCATTAAATTACAAATTCTTGTTGGTATTTATTACATCGAGGCAGACAAAAAGTTAAAAGGTTTCAAATTGCCGGTACAGTATTTAATTTTTTCCCACACTGTAAAGCACGTGGGTAGCCAAGAGCCGCTTCGGCAAACTCGCATTATGTAGACCTACGTCAAAACGGGAGAAATCGGCTGCTTCGATCGGCTTGACTGCAATGCATCTCGACTTACCGTAAAGCCAGCCAGCGATTCGTAGATGATGATAAAATCATACCTTTGAACGGGGGACGGAGCAGTATTGAATTCTATGGAAAACGAAGGGGAAACAGGGGGTCGTAAACAGGATGAATCAAGTCCCAAATCAGGAAACAGGAATACGTTTCGTTATCCCATCATTTTAAACCGGTAATGAAATTTACGATATAGGCACTGTCGCGTCGGCCGTCGTTCGCGAAGTCGTCGCCAGGGAGCGCTGTGTTGGTCTAAAGTCAAAGCCTGTTAAAAGCTGTTGAGACGTCAATTGGTTTTCAACGAGAAACTGCTATTGGGCATTAGCGAATTTCATTAAAATTTGTAGCAGAGGTATTCCGATAATGTACTTGCTGGTAGTTTGCTACGAATCTTAGTAAACAGAGCAACGCTGTATTCGCTGCGGAATTCGCGTCTGCAGCCAAGCAATTAGCTAACTGCAAGGGACACTAGATGTAAAAAACAAACAAACAAACAAACAAAAAAACCAATGAGAATAAAAGATGGCGGCCAGTAAGCTAAGAGCTTTTTGGAGGCCCAAGCGACAGACGTTAAGCGTAAGTTACCACCATCATTTCAATTGATTTTGGCCGCGTGAGGAAGGAAACCGGAGTACCCGTAGGAAACCCTCGTGCAATGGGGGGGGGGGAAGCACTCGTAGGGTAAGGGCGAACAAATCTAAAAATAAAAAATCGCGCATTTTTAAGCCTGAAAGAAATCGCGCATTTTTGTGTCAGAAGGTGAGATGGGTAATTTAGCTACGTAATTCAAATTGGAAATTCCTGGGATCTTTTACATGCCGCAATCGACATGAGCATTAGGCATCACAGCTGGACCTTTCTCTTCCTCGAACCCGGGATCACTTGTACATGATAGTCACACTAACTATCAGGCCACTTGCGCCTTTGCACTATTGGGCCTATAATCATAGGTCCTCCCCTGTAGCGCAGTTGGTAAGGTGCCCGGCTCGTAAACGGACGGTTCTGGGTTCGGTTCCCAGTTTGGGCAATTGTATTTTTTGTTGTTCTTGTATTAAGTATGCATTAAGTATGTTCTTGTATATATATATATATATATATATATATATATATATATGTAAATTACTTTGCCTCGCATTGGCGTAGATGCAGTTGTTCTTCATTCGTTTAAATCTAGAGTGTGATCATTGTATCTTCTTTTAAACTTCCTTTTGAGATTCTGGGATTACATTTTTCGATATTTAAGTTTTTAGGATAGCCTAACTTTTTACGATAACTTTTTTAGGATAACAATCTTAAATTACATTTTACGATCTTTTACGAATTTAGGATTTTATATTCTTTAATATTTTAATAATTTTAGGAATTTTCTTTTTAAGATTTTAGGATTTTATATTTTTTAAGGATTTTAATTAGTTTTAGCATTTTCTATGTTAAATTTTAACTTAGGCCGGACATAAACGGACAAGTCCCTGTTCCTTCCCTTTCTGCTTATATGTGCTTATATACTCTCTTAAATCTTAAATCTTAATGAATCGTATACTGTCACACGCCTCACGCGTTCAGTTGTCACTTTGTATATTATACATTCGTATTCCTATTTTGTATTATGCATTCAGTTTTGTTTTTTTCCGTAATTGTAAAGATGAGGTTATTCTAATTTATTTTAGACATGATGTAACCCATACAAGTTTCTCTTTGACACTTCGGGATACAATTAAATTAATAAACAATTAAAAAATAAATAAAAATAAAAAAATATTAAAGGAACTCATTGAACAGGACGGAAAGCTCTAGAGAAGGGTTAAATAAATACAGATGCAAACCTATTTACATTGCTTTTTTGACTTAAATTTCAGACTGCCTGAACAAGGCATTGAACCCACTACCTTTCAGACCAAAAGCGGTAGGATTTCAGCCTTTGGTTCCAAAATTCGTGGCTTCAGTACCCCGCTAAGGCAGTCTGACATTTAAGGCTAGAAGGCGACGGAAATAGGTTTGCATCGTATTTATTTAACCAAAGGAACTCGCCCGGCAAATTCCTGCTTTCTGAAATGACCGAGCAGATTATTTCCACAGCTTGCCATCAAAGCTAACTCCTGAATAAAATTTCTAACGAGTTTGATGTATAAATACATACATCTCAGATACGACGTATACTGGGTACGTGGAGAGAAATGTCTGTTAATTTTACCGCAAATCCAATTTAATTCGTAATTAAGCAAAATGTACCTCATCAGTCCACATGGGATTTGCGGGCAACCACTAATTGAATCAGGGAAGAGAAAGGCCCATTTTTTTCTCTCTCTCCCTGATTATTTTCCATATTGAATTTCGTCTTGTCCATTTTCCTTCATTTGTTATCCATAACCCCCTAAGGATTTGTACAAAATTACATTTTTTCCATCCCCCGTTTGGCCTTCGTTTTAAAATAAATAATTGACTTCGTTTTCCCTGTCAGCGAAGAAAATGATGTTCCGTGTCTTATTAATTCTTGGCTTCTGTTTTTGAAATAAAGTTGAAAATGGACATGAGTGGTGAGCAAACTGACGGCAAGAATCGCATTTGAATAATAACGGAATACAATTAAGTCAATTCTATTCAATATTTCCTAATTTTTCTCCGCCGTTTTTTTTTTTTCCCCCGCAGAATTTATGTCGATCTTGAGCTGTTGCGCGATGAAACATGAAATGAAACATGAAACATGAAACATGAAAGAAAATCGATAGGCAAGGAATTAGTTTGTGTATTTACTACGTTTGAAGTGTCCACGTTTAAGGCCACGTTTTAGCAGGGCCTTTTGAAAGGGTCCGGTTCGAATCTCGACAGTCAGAATCCCAATAGTTAAATTCCCGACTGGTCAAAATCCCGACGACTCGAAAACATGCAAAAAAAATGTATCAAGTGTCGCAAATCTGGGATACTCACTGATTTATTTACTGGGGCCAATGGCCAATCTTAGTCTTGTGTATCTAATCTTAAATACGTGGATAATATCTATGTCTTGTAATTTTATTTCCGTTTCCTGCCTCTAGAACTTTCCATTTCCCATAATACCCTTGCTATTTCGCGGTTGTCAGGGGTTTCCAAAGGGTATTTAAGCAAAGGAGCCAGCATGGTAAAATCAGAAAGCCTTCGGGCCAGTCAACTGGTTGGTCCTCCTTCGGTCCCTGCTATGTCTCCTAGTTATGGGGATTTTTGGTTAGGCTCTTTTCCCCAGCCCTAAACCAAGCCTCTTACCCTAACTTAAGCCCAAAGTTCCCCAGCTTCCTTCCCGCATTTGTTCAGTCTAATTTTGGTTTAGCTCTCCCACATTTAGTTATTTTTCGTCATCAGGCCTACGCAGAAGTAATAGTACAGCATGCGTTTGTTATGTTTTTAAACGTTTAGTGTTAATAATGGCTAAGATAAAAATATGCATTGACTAAAACACCGACATCATCATGAAAAAATATTTTTTGTACATGTAATATGTACATGCTAAAAATTCCAACAAGGAGTTAAAAATATGCATTGGTTAAAAACTCCAACAAGAAGCTAAAACTACGCATTGGCTGAAAGTACCGTCAAGTAATATCTTTAAAAAACAAGCTGCTGCAGCGGCTACCTAGTCGCAACCGGTGTTCTGTACAGTTTCGCCACTTCCAATGTTGAGGCGCACACCGCTATCACGCACTGCAACAGCGATCTCTATTATACATGCTAAAATCAGTAACCATCACAATTGTCGGTTAAAAATTTATTAGCTTCAAGGGCTATTTTACATTTTAGGCGTAATTGTCAGCCTTTAGGCCTAATTTTCAACTGTAGTTTTAATTTTTGCATTTACGTATTAATTTTTGCAACATGGTGCACCTCCGGGCAGATAGTTACAGTGTTACAACGTATATAGATCAGTGGCAGGAAAGTGACGGGAGAGACACAATGTATAGAGACGGAGTCATAATATGGTGTTGTTGATGAAGCCAGCAGCGACTCGTAGCAACTTGACGTTGCCATGGTAACGTTAATTTAGGCCTAATTTTCAGTTTTTAGGCGTAATTCTTTTAACTGCAGCTTTAATTTAGTTAAGTAGCCGATCAGCCTAATGGGGAATTTAGTTCGACGGTAAGCCTATTCATTCATGCAACAATGCGACGAGACTTTTAAACGAAGCTAAAATCCTTTTGTTTTACGGCTGCGCGTTATTCTTATGATTTCAATTCGACGATCAAATGTCAAATGTTTCATTTAGTTGTTTTACATGTAAAACGTTCCCACACAAATTCTCATTTTTAAAACAATCGTCACTCAAAAAATGTATTTATTTCGGTCATTGAGGGACCACGATTTGGTATTATAATAGGGCCACTAAGAGAATGACTTGATGTTATCATCGATTGTTTAAGTCGTGACCTCGCTTGCTTGTTTTAGGTGCATGCAAGGTGCACTCTTGGCCATTCATTACCCATTACCAAGGATTCTTCCATGGTTTGGCAGCGCTACACGATCGGATCGGATCGAGGTAGTCCGTGCATTAGCAATGAATTCAATTGGAATAATCGTTTTGAGACGTTGTTATGGCTACGTCAACACATAAAATAATTTTAGCAGTAAAGAAAGATAATTTGTGGTTCCTCTCATAACATAGTGAAGTGAGAAAATGTTTGTTCAACTAGAAGTACTTTTAAAAACGATTTAAAACAAGGTACGTTACTGAAAATATAAACGTCGCTCGCGCTTAAAGCATCATTCATCCTCCCCTAATGGTTGCCAGGCAACAACAAGTAACGCAGGCAAGCCATCCAAATTCAGCTCCCAAAATCCAAACAAACAAAATAATAGTGAAATCTCGAGTGAAATATTAAATTAAATCTCTTTAATTTTTTTTATTAAATAAAGGTAAAATAAAATAAGACAAATGAAGAATACGACGAGCTCCACGTGTCTAAAATAAGCATACTACCTAACACGAAAAACTGCTGGACTGCGTACGGCAACTGTTACAGTAAATCGTAGCCGTCTCGTGATTTCGGCAGTGTTCTATTACTTTCGATAACTAAAGCCTGGCGAGGCGAAATAGTTTACAATAAATTTACACGTGTTACTTTGAAACATGTGTAAATCCTGGATAAACGGGAAAAACAAATACATTGACAGTGGTTGTGAAACTCGCTCGTTGACCTCTCGTTTGTTTATATACGTAGAACAAAGTGGAGCTGCAAATCAACATCTGTTTTGTCCACTCCCGATCATTTCGTGAGATTTCTTATATCCAGACGTAACTCTGTAGTGTTGCACGACTCTTCTTTTAATGATTTGTTCTGTTGACAAACATTTTGAATCGTAGCACGAAACAAGGAATCGGTGTATCGTTTTCCTTATCACCGTCCCTTACTTTAATTGCTGTATAGCGCCGATTACTACCCTAAAAAATGGAAAACTAGGTTGGGCCCCCTCCCCCCATTCCTAATCCTCATGCCGATTTGTCAATTTAGCTTGTAATACAGTAGATTGTAATCAGCAGTTGGGAAACAACACAAATAAGAGCAGCACAATGGATTTTGATTTTTATTTACCAAGACTTCTAACAAGACGGCTATCCGTTTTTCAGCAAACCCCAAGCATTCCTTTGCCGACACTTTCTTAACAATAGGTAGTTGTTTATTTGTACGCATGTCTACAATAATACGTATTATTATTGACGTGTCAAACAAAATTGAGCTGCGAAATGGGTGACAGACGCGGCCTTTTGTTTTTCCCGGCGTCTGTACATCACTTGCCCGGAAAAGCATTAGGCTTACGCCTTGCGTGAGACGTGTAGCAAACCGTCACGACACTTCAGTAGCAGCCACTGCACACTTTCTGGAATGTGTGGGTAGTTCTTTACTCTCCAAATTCACTCACCCTAGATTCGAAATACTAGACGACGTATTAAACATCTCCCGAGCTTGACTGTGTTAAGTTTTACCGCCCTTCGCTAACGATTCTAACGAAGCCTAATTCGACGCCATGTCTGGGCTCGATTGAACTCGCTGTTGGCAAGGTGCACCTTTTCCACTGGCAAAAAAGCGCGATATTCGACGAACGCCGAGTCATTCTTTCAGTGGCCGGACTCTAGGGCAGTATCAAACTGTTCGTCGCAGTACTGTATAAACTTTTCTGCTTCAGGGCTCCTGTGTTTCCCTATCATTAATGATCCAGCTCCAATGCACTTTTACAAGCAAATTCGGCAGTAACGGTATTTTTTGTACTAGGTTTTTTTTAACAAAATAAAAAAACACGTGTTATTATTCGAAAGTTAATAAGTTCGATTTTTAGGTGTCGGGATTTTGACTATCATGAATTTAATAAGTTCGGATTTAGACAGTCGGGATTTTGACCCGTCGAGATTTAGACTGACGGAATTTTGGTGCGGGATTTTTATTGTCGGTATTTACCCCGGACCCCCCTTGAAACGCGCCGCATCATCAAACGGCACCTGTTTAAAAAGACGTGAGCTCGTGATTAGTGCCACCCAGCTAAGGAATGCATATCAGGCCAGTTCTGACAGGACCCCCTCCCTTCCTTCCTTCCTTTGAGGTGTAGTGAACAGATCCAGCACTGCTCTAACCATGCATGTAGTAAACTGGGTCCTGCAACCGTGTAACCGAGTCCTGCATCTACTAGTCTTTATGACTTCCCTATTCATGTACACTAATTTTCAAAATTATTTAGCTGAAATTCGAGTGCACTATAAATTACGTGGGGCCTGTAAGAAGTCCAGTAGAATTGACAGTTCATCCAAACATTCAGTACGAAAAGCAAATTCCAACGAAAACGGACTAGGAATGACTATGTGACATCGCTTTTAAAAGGCAACCAAATGCATCCTTGGGGAACCCTCTGAAAATGGCGTCACGAAAACCTTTTTTTTACAATTTCCATGAAAACAGCTGCCTGTACGACATAAATGTGCCAGCACAAACTTAAAGATAATTAAATTCTATATAAAAAAAAGTTGGTTATATAAGTCTGTAGAATGAACGGATACAAAGTTATGACCGATTACATATAATCCAGTTTGGCGCCAGATTGGAAAAATGTCAGCAAAACATATGCATTTTTCCTCAGTTCACCCAGAAGATATTTAATAGCAATAAATTCATGTCACTGGAGAAACTGGTTAGCAATGGTTTGGGCGCAATTCACTCTGATATTGTACTAATTACGACCATTGTTTTAATCATGTAGGACAGCTTGGGCCCAAATTGATGGAATTGTTCACTTACTGTGAAAAGCATGAAATTTGATATGAATGCTCATGAAGGAAAAAAAATAGCTGTGGTAGCAAGTTCAATCCCCCCCCTCCCACAGGGGGATGAGGGGGAGAAGAGGTGATTTACCATCCCCCCCCCCCACACACACAATGGTTTTTTGGCTGTAGCTCCTTAACCGTCACCGTCAACAAATCAAAAGTATAATGTGAAGCAAAAACCTTCAGCACACGATTATGTACATGTGATAAACAAGACTTCAGGTTTAACCCCCCCCCCCCTTAATTTGAACCAAGCGCTCCATTATTGAAATGGTTGTTATAATCACCTTCGGTTTCAAAGTGCTCTTGTGATCTTTCTAATAGATCGAAATGGACATGCTCTAAGGCTTAGGCTTTTCTAAAAGGTGTGGATCTATTCTTTCCATTAGTCCTAACAAATAAATAGGGATCGTATCCCGAAATGAACTTGCTTAGGATTTTCTGAAAGATGGGGATGTATTCTTTCCACCAATCCTAACCGAAATTATTTAGCTTAGATACAAATACAAATATGCGCATTACAATGGCACTTAGTAATTGAAACTACCGCTACACCAATTACAGTTACACCTCTAAACGGGCGTCGGACGGTCCCTATCTGAGTTAAACAATTTGGGTTAGGATTGACGAAAATAATATACCCCACCTTTCAGAATGTCCTAAGAATGTCTATTTCGGGCTATTAGAAAGCTTGCAAGAGCACTTTGAAAACGAAAATAACCATACGCTTTCGCCGCTACACCATTACCACTCCACCTGTAAATATGTGTAGCGGTCCCTATCTACGCTAAACTATTTCGGTTAGGATTGATGGAAAGAATACATCCCCACCTTTCAGAATAT
>JAHWFP010088429.1:80704-100669 GCA_023313725.1 Lithobius niger | reverse complement strand
TACCTCCCCATATGATGCTTGGCAAACACATGAACGGAATAGAGAAATAATTAATTTCGAAAAATATCACATAACAAATGAGCATACTGTGCCAATTAACATTGCGCAGGACCAGGCAACTGCAGAAAACCCTCAATCTCAATGGAACACCACACCTCACGAATATTATGAGGAGATATAGTCTGGTAAATATAGACTTTGACATAAAAGTAATATAAACACAAGGTATGTTTGGTTTTTCTGTAAGATTATACCTTACTTTATAACATACTAAAAATCGACAGTCATATCTTGGCGCTATAGGCGGCCATATTGGAAAATGGCGGAAAATTTAGTACTTTTCGACAGTTTTCCCCCATTTATGGTGAAACCATGCATCCTACGACCATAACGTATAGGAACAAAGTTGTAGAGCATCAAAAGATACATAAATTTGGTCCCATGATTTTATTTCGTAAGACTGACAGTTCGGCGGTTATTCTACAGTCATATCTCAATTGTAGCGGCCGCCATATTGTAAAATGGCAGCCCTGTCACATTTTCGGACAATTTTCCTCCATTTTCGCAAAAACCGTGCATCCTACAAACATAGTGTATAGAAACAAAAGCGTTTAGAAAACAATTCTGGACAGGAAAAGTGATATACGTCTTTTACATAAAAGCAACCACTGAACCCCAAAATTGTATTTCAAGTATGTAACCCTTAATTCGTGTTAAGCGATCCTTTTTTTAATTGCTTGTTATAGTAACTTTCGAATTTAGAGTGCTCTTGCGAGCTGTCTAGTAGTCTTAAATGGTCATACTTAGGAGCTTCTGAAAGGCAAAGATAAATTATTTTCATCAATCCTAACTAAAATTGTGTAACTTAGATAGGGACCGTCCTTCTACCGTTTGAAGGTGAAGTGGTAATGGTGTAGCGGTGAAAGTGTATGGTGAGTTTGTTCCAAAATGCTTTTGTGAGCCCTCTAATAGTCCGAAATGGACATGCTTAGGATATTCTGAAAGGTAGGGATGTACTCTTTTTATCAGTCCAATTCAAAATTGTTTAACTTAGGTATATAGCATCCGATGCCCGTTTAAAGGTGAAGTGGTAATGGTATGGTATAGCCCTAGTTTAAAGGTGAAGAGGTAATGGCATAGTCACAAATGTGTATGTTGATTTTTGATTTCAAAGTGCTTTTGCGAGCAGTCTAATACCCCGAAATGGACATGATTAGGCTGTTCTGAAATATGGGGATCTATTCTTTATAGCAATCCTAACCAATACTGTTTAGCTAAGATAGGGACCATCCTACGCCCGTTTAAAGGGTAAGTTGTAATGACATAGCAGCAAAAGCGTATGTTGATATTCAATTTCAAGGGGCTTTTCCGAACCCTCTAATAGCCCGAAATGTACATGCTTCAGTTATTCTGAAAGACTGGGATGTATTCTTTCCATCAATCATAACCAAAACTGTTTAGCTTAGATAGGGACCGTACTATGATTTTTAAAGGTGGTGGTTAGTTGGAGATTGTCCCACGCCATTGCACCTTCACCTTTAAAAATTGGACGATCCAAAACTGAAAGGCTATACTTAAACTCTCTTGGCATTACTATTAATCTTATCAATGTTTGCCTTGGCAACTATCATCAGTGTAATAAATATATAATAGCAGTCTCTTTTATTTCAGATTGAATGTATAGATGCAATAATGGATGACTGTATTTTATGCGCAAAAATTATTAATGACATCGAAGATCATGTACAACTGACTTCTAAAGGTATACAGGAAATTGTCAAACGCCATAGTGATAAAATACACAAGTTATTTCTTATTCCACTGGAAATCCTGTGAAAGTCCATTCCTCGTGCCAGCATGATTACCCATATGACTGCTTTTGTTTTTGTGTCATTTGGTGCAATTGCATAACCACAAAATAAGCAGTCCTCATTAAACTTAAACGTTGGAGTATCTGAGTGCAGAACATGTTTACCAGCAGCCTTAGTATTATCCTTTGACATGTTTTTAAGGTCACTTTGTATTTTTTGGGCATTTATGTAATCTTTCTGGCATGAGGAATGAACTTTTACGTGATTTCCGATGGAGTAAGATGTATTTTATCACCAGGGCGTTTGCTTGGATTTACGATTCCCCATATTCCATCAGAAGTCAGTTGTACATGATCTTCGACGTCACAGATGATTTTTGCACATAAAATATAGTCATCCATTATTGCTTCTATTCATTCAATCTGAAATAAAAGAAACTCCTCTTATATTTATTACACTATGATAGTTTTCCCAGGCAAACATTGATAAGATTAACAGTAATGCCAAAAGAGTTTAAAATGTTTTATCCAACTCTTTGGCCTAGGTTATTTTCATATAAATGGTGCTACACAACTGTATCGTATGGGAGTTTATTGTTGGACTAAAAACAGTTTTCAACTCTTAATAACTGTAAAGGGCTTTGACCCAGACAAAATTGTAACGAAAGTAATTCCATAGCAGGTAATCTCAAGAATACGTTTTCTAAAATACATCCAAAATCTACGAAATTTTAGCCACGAAGGTCTATTATTTCCATCAATGGCATACTAATCAAAATTGAATCAGCTTAGATAGGGATCGTCCAACGCCAGTTTAAAGGTGAAGTTGAAATGGGACGATCCCTGTCTAACGAGCACCTTTAAACGGGCGTAGGACGGTTCCTATCTAACCGAAACAGTTTCGGTTATGATTGATGGAAACAATAGATCCCAGTCTTTCAGAATAACTGAAGCATCTCCATTTCGGGCTATTAGATGGTTCAGAAGAGCAGTTTGAAATCGAAAATCAACATACGCTTTTGCCACTATGTCATTGCCACTTTAAATGGGCGTAGGACGGTCCCGATATAAGCTTAACAATTTGATTAGGATTGATAGAAAGAATATATCCCTACCTTTCTGAATAGCATAAACATGTCCATTTTGGGGTATAGACGGCTCACAAACACACTTTGAAACCGAAAATCAACATACGCTTTCGCGGCTTTGCCATTACCACTTCACCTTCAACCGGTAGAAGGACGGTCCCTGTCTAAGTTAAAAAAATGGTTAGGATTGATGAAAAGAATTTATCTTCGCCTTTCAGAAGCTCCTAAGCATGACTATTTAGGACTATTTAGTGCTCGCAAGAACACTTTGAAGTCGAAACTTACTATAACAAGCAATTAAAAAAAGGATCGCTCCCTCAAATTAAGGGTGACATACTTGAAATACAATTTTGGGGTTCAGTGGTTGCTTTTATGTAAAAGATGTATATCACTTTTCCTGTCCAGAATTGTTTTCTAAACGCTTTTGTTTCTATACACTATGCTTGTCGGATGCACGGTTTTCCCGAAAATGGAGGAAAATTGTCCGAAAATGTGACAGGGCTGCCATTTTTCAATATGGCGGCCGCTACAATCGAGTTATGACTGTAGAATAACTGCCAAACTGTTAGTCTTACAAAATAAAGTCATAGGACCAAATTTATGTATCCTTTGATGCTCTACAACTTTGTTCCTATACGTTATGGTCGTAGGATGCATGGTTTCACCATAAATGGGGAAAAACTGTCGAAAGTACTAAATTTTCCACCATTTTCCAACATGGCCGCCTATAGCGCCAAGATATGACTGTCGATTTTTAGTATGTTATAAAGTAAGCTATAATCTTCCAGAAAAACCAAACATACCTTGTGTTTGTTTTAATTTGATGTTGACCCCCTTTTTGGGCTATATTTACCAGACTAATACCAGTTTTCATGTTTAAAGATATTGTATTACCAGATAATAGCGAGACAAGGGTAATGCCAACTTTGCACATAGGCTACCCGGAAATTCAAAGCGGAGTTTTTATTCCACAATGTGACAGCAATTTCCTGATTTGTTTAGCCAGATGTTTAGTAAACTAATCAGCAACAGGCTTGATACCAATTATGATTATAAACGCATCCGGCGATAACATTTACATCCCCTCAGGGACTATTCTTGGCCATTACAGAAGAGTGGTAATTAAATAAGACATTGATAATGAGGAAGAAACACCTACAAATTACTCAGGCATAGTAAATCCCTCTGAACATAGCCAAACCAGCATCAGTACAGTTGATACAATCATGACTGACACGGAGCCCAGCGAGACTATCACAAAGCTGAGGCTAGCTCACCATCTTCTCCAAAGCCAACTCTGACAGAGCAAAACCAGTCATGCACTCGTGAACAAGAGCCCAGCTAGATAGCTCAACAACATCGTAAAGCTGAGGCGAGTTCATCAACACCCTCAATACTAACTCGGACAGAGCCAAACCATCTAGGCACTTATAGCCAAGAGCCCATTGAGATACAGCAACCAAACGCTGATACCAGCACCGTGTCCATCAACTCACCAAGGCCACAGGAAAAATCAAAGACAGAGTTAGATGAGGAATGGAATAATTTGAAATTTAAATTCTCATTCCCAGATTGCGATGAACAAGAACGAATAGAGTTCTTCGACATGTTGAAAACACACCAAGATGCCTTTAGCACAAACAAATTTGATCTTGGAACTTTTGAAAACTATGAAGTAAATATTGAAACGGGAAATGCAGCCCCAGTAAAATCTAGAATTTACTGAGTTCCATTCCACCACAGGGAAATATTGGACAAATACTTAGAAGAAATGACAAAAATCGGAGTCATAAAGGAATCTAAATCTGCATGGCTCAGCTCATGCCTACTTGTAAAAAGAAGGCCTGAAGGATATAGAGTCGTAGTTAATCTACACGGACTTAACGAAGTTACTGAGAGCGTTTCAGGGTCCTTACCAGTTATAAGTGAGGAACTAGCACACCTCCATGGCGCTAAATACTTTTCTAAGCTAGATTTTCGCATGGGATTATTCCAGGTCAAGCTAGCTGAGGAAGCAATGCCTAAAACAGCTTTTCAGTCCGCAAACCAGATATACATGTTCAAAAAATTACCTATGGGCTTGAAGATAGCACACAGACACTTCCAGTACTGCGCCCAGCAGATTTTTGTAAAGATCCTAGGGCCTACTGTACCATTTATTTGGACGATATTTTATTAAGCTCCGTAGATTTCCGTACGCACCTGTTACACGTACACAGAGCACCGACATTTGTAAAAAATCAAAGACAAAAATCAGCCCAGAAAAATGAATTTTTGTAGTGAAAAGTCAAATTTTTAGGCTTCGTAGTTGACGAAACAATCATCCAACCTGACAAAGACAAAATAAAGGCTATGGAACTTTTCCCATAACCTAGAAACGCAAAAGAAATGTTCAGAGCTAATACAAATGGAATTGCTCGTGCTGTCCCTTTGAGTCAGCTGAGGCTGAGCTTGTGTAGGAGTGGCCACTTTTTAACTCATATCTCCATCCCCTACCCGTTTGGGGGCAAGGTGGTTGTTTGTTTAAACTCTGGGGTTTTGCCTTTAAATAAAGTTATTAGTAAGCTTGCTGGCTCTTGCTGCAGCAGGGATCTCTTTGGTTTAAGGCATGTTTTCTGATTGTTGTTTAGCAATGTTATTTTACTAGCGTCATAAGCCCGTATAGGCCTACGTGGAGTTTTCGGCCAGTAGCCGGAGCTGGAGTTTTACTGTTTTTAAAATACCCCAAAAAATAAATGTTTATTTATTTTTCCCTTGGGACTGTTTAGTTCCTGCAAAAAACAACATGAGATTTAATTCAGTCATTTAATTGCATGTTGGAATTAATTTACCTGGATTCCAGTCTTCCAAAAATGTTGACGGATTGTATCCGACCAATTTGTGGCCTAAACTAAGGTAGTTTTAATCCAATAAAATATTGTTGCTTTGCCTGTAATTGCATGCCACTGTATTTTATATTAGCCAAGTTGATTACTGTAAAATATGAACCTTTTACTGTATAGCTTCGCATGGGAAAATACCGGAGCTTGTCTCCGTTTGCTGTCACGAAAGTGTGTGGGGAAAAATTCGTAACCAAAAATGTTGAATTGTATTTTTTAAATTTAGTACGAGTCTTGCTAATACTCTAAGCTTTCTTTTGGTGGGTCACATGTGTAAATCAATGGAACCATCATAGAGTTTCAGTCGGTCAAAGTCGAAATTTCGTAGCGCAAAACCGCGTCGTATGACTTTCCAAGATGGCAGCCATTGCCAGGGTTAGCGAAATTCAAGTCGTGATTTCTCCGCGTTTTTTGACTCGATTCAAATTCTGTAAACACCCGAATGTAGCTCTCTTAGCCAGGGTTTAGAATATGATTTTTATTATTTAGTATCTAAAGTATTTAAGTCAGAAGCGATTGATTATATGGCTGGACATTGGGACAGTGTTTTGGTCCTAGAGCGCCACAACCAATCGGCGCTCGTGTTTCAGATTTTGGCATGCCAATCCTGACCCTTCTTGTTGGGCATGTAGGGCCTAATCGCTCTCCTACAGGGCCACGGTTGCTTGTGTACAACCCACAACCAATACAAATACACGGACGAGGTGAGCTACCAATTAGAGTATTGACAGGCTGGGTGAACTCAAGCTCAAGCCTAGAAGTTAGGCGCTGCTGAGAATGCTAGGCCTAGGAAGCAGCTACGATGTATAACGTTGTCTACTGCTAGACACAGGTAACCTAAAACCATTAGGTAGGGTTATGAAATACTTTTAAATAATTTTAAAAGTTATAATTTCCATCATTTCCTAGAATGGGGTCCCTCATTTATTTTGGCATGTAAGTTAAAGTAAATTAGCCAAGAGGGAAGTAATTTTACGGGTAGAGCAACATCTTGAAGCTATGTCCGAAAAACTAGTGGATAGTGAGCACACAGTAATGTAAGGTTAGGATTCCTCAACAATCTAAATGCATTTGCTTTTATTTAATCCGCCCCAAGTCTTAAATGGATAAATATTAAGTAAGATTTAACCTAAACCTCCGTGTGGTTTCGGTAGTGCAAAAATGTGTATAGAAACATTTCAGGGTTGTTCTTTAGACCAAGAGGTCTTGAGATCTTTTGGATTTTTCTAACGATTTAATAATGGAGTATACTATTATTTTTGTAGTCAAATCTCAGATGGTTACTTCGAAATAGAGTTACTTCAAATTTTGCTGGGTTTGTCTTATTCTATTTTTGACCGAATTTGAGTTTGCTATTTTTGCTGCATTTTGTAACTTACGAGTGTCTTAAATAAATTGAGACTATGCTTAACTTGTGTTGATTTCTGAAAAATCTTAATTTGGCATGCGTAGGCTACTGCAAAAATAGCGTCTGTTCATAAAACAGATGGTGGCAGCCAAGTTAGTTAGGCATCCCGAATGCCAAACAGCTTTAGGTATAAAGTTAAAATGGTATATAGGCCCCCTAGGCAGTGATAGGGCAAATCCACAACAGTGTTAGGCAGCCGGTTGGGATCGAGTTTTCCCACACGACGCCGATTGATGTCTTGCCGAGCCATAGATGTGCCAAGCTGCTAAGTTATTTCTCTACCGTCAACAAGCAGCGTAGGCTAGGGGTCAACCAGGCGATCGCTAGCCGACGACAGTTGTGTGGGGCTAGCCGAGAAGGAGGAGAAGCCGTGCCTCCATTTCAGCGCCGATGCCGACATCCGAAGAAGCCGCATTTCCGTGAGATGCCTGCTCGATGTCCTGCATTCCCGTGGTCCAGCCCAGCCGATTCTGATGTTCGGTAACTCGACCGAGGTGTAGATGTCCCAGATGTCCTGTTGACCTGCTGCATTGCATCAGTAATCACTTCATGGCCATTTTATGTGCATAATTTTAAGTTTGCCATATTTTGTGTCAGTCCCGGTGTTTGTGGCGTGTTGCCTGGGGCCGCCCGCAAATACGAATTCAAACGCAAGTTTTCAATTCAACAACGATGTTCCGAATTCAAACAGTGCTGCAAGTCAGATGACCTTTTCAAACAACGACAAGATCAACGACTCCATAAACTACCTAGCTTCATGTGCGGTAAGCATCTAACTTTGCAAGTTGAATTTTAAACATAGTGTTGAGCAGTGTGGATATTTTTATGCCTGAACGAAGTTGTGGCTTTTATGAGGGAAAAAATAGCGCTGGCAAGAAACAGTGGTTTTCAATTTTACAGTAAGATAGTGCAAACTCATAATGAAACTGGTTGTTTATTGGTTTAAAGTTTTTTTCCATAAAGAAATTTCCGTTTTTTAAAATTTTTTTATTAAAGAATAAAATCAGTGTTTAAGATTTTTCATTTAAAGAAATCTGTAGTTAGAGGTTTTCGCTTTAAAAATCCGCAGCTTTTAGTTTTTTTACTTTAAAGAAAAACGCCATTTTTCACAATTTTGTAGCTATAAAAATCTGCTTTATTTAGAATTTGTGCAATTCAGTAAAGGCTATGTTAGCCTAGTGTTTTAGATAATTAACACTAAATAGCAGCGATAATAGAAAACCACCAGCTCTCGTTAGCGCAGTGTATTTTTTTTATTGCAAAAATAAGGTAGCCTGTCGCAAATCTTGTTACTTGCATGCTTGTTTACTTTATGTTTGCTGGGGCCAATGGCCAATTCTTAGTCTTGGGGTGTCCATTCTTCCATAGGTGGACCATTATCTATATCTTGTAATTTGGTTTCCGGTTCCTGCCTCTGGAACATAATAGAATAGTCCATTACCCATAATACCCTGGCTGTTTCGCGGTTGTCAGGGGTAACCAAACCACATAAAAGCAGCGGTCCGAGCATGGAAAAATCAGAAAGCCTTCGGGCCAGCCAACTGGCTGGTCCTCCTTCAACCCCTGCTAGGTTCCCTAGTTAGGGGGATTTATTGGCTTTTAGGCCTTTAGTAGGCCCAATTTTGGTTAGGCTCCTTTCCCCCAACCTAAACAACCCTCTTCACCCTAATTTAACCCCAAAGTTCCCCAGCTTCCCTTAGTCTTTTGGTTCAGTCTAATTTTGCTTTTGCTCTCCCACAGTTTGCTATTTTTTGGTCATGGTGCCGAAACCCGGGATAATAGCTGGGTTTTTTCTTTACGGGAGTAAGGCGAATTTAGTTAGGCCCAAGTTAGGGTTCTCTTGTTTGGGTTTTCGTTAGGCCCTTTTTAGGATTTTGGGAGCTTAAGGTGAAACGTGGGTAAGCCGAGCAATGGCTAAGCCTGGGCCTTAAGTTCCATTGTGTAGTTAGGCCTATGCTACTAGTTAAGCCTAACGTGTTCAGATCTTCCTGAAATTTGGTAGGCATATGCAGAAGGGTCTTAAGGATCCGTTTTTAGGGTTTTTGGCGTTAAGCCTATTTTTAGGCCTATTTTGAATTTTTGGTTTTTTGAACTTGGGAAGCAAAACGGAAACGTTTTTACTTCGAACAATTTTTTATTTTAGGCTTAGTTTGGCTGTAAAGCCTTCTTTAGAATTTGGGTATGTTTAGTGAAGGGGGAAACTTTGCTTAGACGTTTGGGTTGCCTTACGGCAATATTCAATTTAAGTTAGGCTTATAATAATAAGCATGCAATTTGTGTTGGTAAGCTCATAAAGAGCAATATTTCTGCGACGGTTTTTTTCCCCAAAGGGGTTTTTTTCCCATGAATCAACCTAATTTTCGGCATTTAGAACTAACTTAATTATAGTGTGATGAATGAGTTGTTAGTAGTTTCAGGTTTTACTTAAACCTACGCTTTTCGAATTTCGATGTCCAGTTCTTAGTTTGCCCATTCTTGGTGGCAATGTTCGAAGTTTGGGTTTGCCCATTCAGTGGCATGCATAGTTGCGTGTTGGTTTCGGAGTTGTTAAGGAAAGCTACTAGTTTTCTGCCAGTTTATGCCACAGAGGTTTTTGATCAACTCGTAAAGAGCCGTTTCTTGTTTGTTCGAAGGTTGTTAGTTTGGCTCACTTGAGCAAACTTTTACGATTTCATGTTCATCGGCTACAAACGTAGTTGTAGCCCAATTCCCCACCGGTGGGATTGGGGTTTGCAAAGTCGTCTCCGGGCGCAAGCTAATTTTCACTTACTAAGTGAGAATTCTCAGTCGTGACCCCTAGGCTATAGTTCTAGGGTCACGGGAGGTTTTTTTGTTAAAAAACCCGCGGTATCGAAGAGTTTGTCATCTTTCATGTTCATCAGTAGAAACAAGAAAGTGTTTTTTAGAAGTTGCAGTTAGTAGTGGTAGTGACATGTGCGTTCATGGATGTATGTGTTTTCTTTCAGCTTGCAGATTTACAGACAACTGTTTGAAATAAAAATTCAACATGGTTAGAGTGTTAACAGGATGTATGTTTGTCAAGTTTTAGACACAAGATTTGCGAGGTGTAATTTTTTCAGAGCTTCGTGTGGGTGGTGGAGTATGTCGCAAATCTTGTTACTTGCATGCTTGTTTACTTTATGTTTGCTGGGGCCAATGGCCAATTCTTAGTCTTGGGGTGTCCATTCTTCCATAGGTGGACCATTATCTATATCTTGTAATTTGGTTTCCGGTTCCTGCCTCTGGAACATAATAGAATAGTCCATTACCCATAATACCCTGGCTGTTTCGCGGTTGTCAGGGGTAACCAAACCACATAAAAGCAGCGGTCCGAGCATGGAAAAATCAGAAAGCCTTCGGGCCAGCCAACTGGCTGGTCCTCCTTCAACCCCTGCTAGGTTCCCTAGTTAGGGGGATTTATTGGCTTTTAGGCCTTTAGTAGGCCCAATTTTGGTTAGGCTCCTTTCCCCCAACCTAAACAACCCTCTTCACCCTAATTTAACCCCAAAGTTCCCCAGCTTCCCTTAGTCTTTTGGTTCAGTCTAATTTTGCTTTTGCTCTCCCACAGTTTGCTATTTTTTGGTCATAGCCTATTAAAATGAATGCCGCTATTATTTGTGCCTAAGTGACACTGAAGGATTTGAAAATTTTTTGTGTAAATGTTGACATAGGTAAATGTACAGTGAAAGTGCAGCCATCCTAAATCTGCAACATGCTTTTGATAAACATGTTTGCGAGCCGGAAGACTTGATTGTATTTTTGCAACCAATTCTTGAGGCTAAAGCTGAAAAAAAGCGAGCTAGGTTCGAGGCCAATAAGGACAGAGCCGAAGCTGCTGAGGCTTTAAAATTAAAAGTTCTTACTAAAGAAAACGAAAAACTTAGGCTAAGCCAGCTAGCCAAGGTAAAACAAATTGAAGCTGACACTGAGGCAGCTAGGCTAGCAGTTGAAGCGGATCGTATTAAAGCAGATGCTGCTCGCTTAAAAATAGAGGTGGATGCCGAGGCATTGCGCTAAAAAAATGAAACTGATCGCTAAGCAGAAACACGAATTGGATCTGCGTGCTTTTCATGCACAAAATCCCAGACCCGTAGCTTGTAATGTTAGCATGACTAATAACACTCCTAGACACCGCAGAAGCATTGTGAAATTGGATAATTGTTTGGAAACCTTACTTTTCACGCTATCGACTTAATTCACCTACCTATCGATTCCTTTCGTCGTTAGGGTTCCGAAAATCATAACGAAAACGTGCGCAAACGTTTTTTTATTTAAAAAAAAATATTAAAACACGCTAAAACGCTACGCACAACAAGCTAGAAGCGGCAGCCATTCTACGTGATAATTCCGCAACTAGAAAACCTGATTAACACCAGAACGTTACTAAACGAAAATTATCTCTTTCCTAGACAGAAGGTGATATTTGTGGCCGGATTTACAGTCCTCAGGGGCGCGCTATCATATACATCGAGAATTGGTGTAATCAGAAATAGTATGATGCAAGCATTTGTTAAACAAGGAACAAATTATGCTACTTCCTGCGTCCTTGTTTCACAAATGCTTGCGTCATACTTTTTCTGATTAGACCAATTCTCAATGTATATAATAATGCACGCGAAGCGCGCCCCTGCAGTGTGTGATTCCGGCTGCAAATATCGATATACACCAACCAATTTTTCGTCTGCTTCAGCCATTTAGTTTGCTACCAGGAACGAGATAATTTCCGTATATGCAGAGGCACGGAATCAGGTGTTCTTGTTGCCCCTTCACCTCGCAGCATCGCGATGGCGGAACGACAGTTGTGCGTAGCATTTTAGCGTGTTTTAATAATTTTTTTTTTTTAATAAAAAAGCGTTTGCGTGCGTTTTCGTTATGATTTTCGGAACCCTAATGACGAAAGGAATCGATAGGAAGGTGAATTAAGTCGATAGCGTGAAAAGTAAGGTTTCCAAACAATTACCTGAAATTGTTGCCCCCTAGGTCAGAAGACAGGGGCCACGATATTTCAGAATATCTTTTGCAATTCGAAAGAACAGCAAAACAAGCCAAGGTTCCAATTGACGAGTGGACCCTTGAGTTGCAACCACTACTTGGCCTGGTCTTCACTGAAATCTGTGCAAGATTAAATGAAGCCGAGGCCCAAGATTATGAAACGGTCAAGTCGGAGGTTTTAAAACAATTTAAAATAACTCCTGAAGCTGCTAGGGTTTAATTTAGAAGCCTAGCTAAACCAGCAGAACAAACGTCTTCTATGCGCACTCAACTAACATAGTGGTTAGAATTAGCAGAAACTAAAAATGACAGCACCGAAATCATTGATGTAGTTTTGCTAGAATAATTTATGTCTAACTGCACCAATCATTTGAAATATTGGCTGCAGGATAAAACTGACAAATCAGACATAGAAGCAGCTACTGACTATGCTGATGAGTGTGTAGCCCGTAGAGCTACCTCTGCTGCAGAGAAGGACATTAAACCTGCTTGTGGGCTCTGCAAAACCAGTTCAGAAACCCACTCAACCTGCTAAGCCTGCACAACCGCAGCAAAACCAACAGAAAAAGGTCAATGGTCAACCAAACCAGAACTTTAATTTTAAAGGTAACAATGTAGCCAAAATCAAGGACAACAGAAGCAGAATAACCAGCAAAAATCTGCTCCTGCTGCTCCTAAAAATGAAGACGGGAAGCAAAACCCGCATTTTGACAAACCCCGTACTTCAAATTGTTACACTTGTAACAAGCTAGGGGATTTTGCCAGAAACTGCCCTGAAAAGAAATGTGCATCACTAATGATTACATCTTAAATAAACATGTGTTTGAATGGTCTATGAATGGTCAAAAGTGTAGAGTGCTGTAGGACAAAGCAGCTACACATGATGTTATTGATAGAAGCCTTGTTAGGCCTGATCAATTCACTGGTGAGTTTGTTCATTGTAGTAGTGTTTTGAATGAACAAACTACAGCATTAGCCCTAGCTCGTGTAGAGCTTGATTTGCCATCCGGCCCTTTAGAAATAGAAGCCCTGGTGTCAGATCATATGGGCCCTAACTTTAAATTGTTGTTAGGTATTCCCACCCAGACATTTTTAGAAAAACAGGGAACTATGAAGGAGTTGTCTGCTCTAAATGCATTTACCAGATCACAAGCTAAAGCTGCACAGTCTACCATAACTAGTGCTCCAACTTTAGCTATTTCAGACCCTGCTCTAGACTCTGACTCAGATGAGTCTGACCAGGACTTGGAAAAAAGGGAAGGCCCCCTGAAGTGGTTGACTCTGGTAAGGCCTAAGGTTAAGGCTCAACCTCTAGGCCTAGAGGACCCGAGCATTTTAGGTCCCAGTACCACAGAGTACAGTGAACTTTTAAAATTGTCTCCAGCAGATTTTAAAACTTTACAAAAAAATGATTCCACATTGGAATTGTGTTGGGCTTCTGCCCAGTTGCCCGAACATGAAAAAGATCCGAATAAAACTTTTTTTATTCGCGATGATGTACTCTTTCGAGCACCGGTACAAAAACAGAAAGGCCCTAAGTGTGAAGAACAGTTGGTGTTGCCTCTGAAGTGTAGGGATTTAATTCTACACTCTGCTCGTACAAATGCAGGCAGGACACTTGGGTAAAAATAAAACACAAGATCGCATTTTAATGCAGTTATATTGGCCTAGAGATTTTGAGGACATAGCCCATTATGTAGCTTCTTGTCTGACTTGCCAGCAAACGGGTAAGACTGGTAAGCTACCTATTGCACCTATGGCTCTTGTTCCCATGGTGTCTGAACCAATGGAAAGACAAGTCAGTCAGGCCTAAGATGAAGGCAGGTTTCTTGTATATCTTGACAATGATTGATCCTGCTACAAAGTTTCTGGAGGCAATTCCGCTGAAACAATTAGCTAACAGTCAGTCAGTTGTTGATACTCTCTTGGATGTTTTCTCTACGGTAGGCTTCCCTGCGACCATCCAAAGCGATCTAGGCTCTTGTTTTGTTAGTGAGCTTACCCTGTGTTTTCCCTGTGTTTAAGAAGTGTAAATTGGAAATTAGCCATTAGCGAAAATTATACATTAGAAATAACGTAGTTCAGTAAGCCACCCTTATGCACGTTTCGTCAGAGTGGCATCACCCGGATTCAAACCAGCTACCCAGTTCGCCCCCAGATCACTTGCATAGCGCCTTAATCGCTATGGCCACATCCTCCACTGGAGCCATAGCGATTAAGGTGCTATGCAAGTTATCTGGGGTCGAACTGGGTAGCTGGTTCGAATCCGGGTCATGCCACTCCGACGAAACGTAAGAGCATAAAGGTGGCATACTGAACTACGTTATTTCTAGTATATAATTTTCGCTAATGGCTAATTTCCAATTTTCCTTAATATTATTTACAGCGATTTGTGTCTATTGTTTAGAGAAGTGTGGTATAAAAATTATTCACTCTTCTGTTGCCCATCCACAGTCCAACAGTGTCGAACGCATACATCGTACACTAAAGGCTGTATTGCGAGCTGTATGTAACGAACACCCCCACGATTGGGAGCGGTGTTTACCTGATGCTATGTTTGCACTCAGATCCGCCCCTCACGAGACCACAGAGTTTTTCCCCAGCTGAGATGGTGTATGGTAGGAACTTACGTGGTCCCTTAACACTTGTTAAAGAGAACTGGATATGTAACGATGTCCACCCTAGTTTCCTTAAACACATTTTAGATCTCCTTCAGAGATTTAAGTACAGCCGTGAGTTGGCTGAAGATTCATATACTGAAGCTCAGTTGAATGCAAAAAAAGTACTATGATCGTAAAGCTAGTCAAAGGTCGTTTAAACCCGGTGATTTAGTAATGGTGTTGCGTCCATCCAGGGCCAATAAGAAATTTGTTGGGATGGCCCTCACAAAATCCTTGAAAAGATTTCTGACACTAACTACCTTGTGGAAAGGTCTAGTGGTAAAAAGGTCCCAACCATTTACCACATAAACATGATAAAGTTGCTAGAATAAGCTTATGTAATTACTTAGCACATACTGAGCCAGAGCCTTCTGATCACATGTGGACAGGAAAGCCTGGTGAAGGCCCTATGACTTCAGAAGAGGCTTTGGACTCACTCAAGAAAATTAGGGGACATAACTCCTGAAATGAGGCAGGAGTTGATTGTTCGTTTTGACAGTGTAGTTGGAGTTTTCTCCACACTACCTGGCAAAACCGACTTAGTTGTACATGACATCGTGTTGACCACGGACAAACCAATTCCCACTCGCTATTACCGTCACGGTAAGATCCGAGCGTGATTTGATTGTCGCGGAGGTTAAACGAATGTTAGAGTTGGGTATCATTCGTGAATCCAAATCTGCTTATGGTTCTCCCATGATTATAGATTGCAAAGAAGGTTGTAAGCCTAGTCCAGCGGCTGACTACCGTGAACTAAACGACATCATGGAAACACAGGATCATCCTATACCAAATATTGATGCATGTTTAGAGAAAACTGCTCTCTGGTGTTACATCAGCATGTTCGATCTAAACAGAGGGTTTTGGCAAGTAAGCCTAACCGAACGTGCAATAGATATGCTGCTATTTCAACTCCCATTGGCAAGTTCGAACCTTTGGTTGTGTTGAACTGGAGGATTGTACTGCTCCATTCCAAGATGATGTCGCCGTTCACTCATTTTTGCAGGCTGTCAAAAATGCTGGTTTAACAGTAAATGCTGCTAAGTCTCAGGTTGCATGTAGCAGTGTTGAATACTTAGGCCACCAGGTAGGACAAGGCTTGAGGTCTCTGGGAGTCTAAAGTCTTGGCTGTGAAGTCTTTCAATACGCCTCTCACCAAAACCGATGTCCGTTCAATTTTGGGCTTGGTCGGGTATTACCAGAGGTATATACTTGAGTACTCTCAAAAATGTGCGTCACTTACTGATGCCTTGCATAAGGTAGCGCCAGACCCAATTGAGTGGGACGGTGACAAACAAAAGTCATTTGAACTTTTGAAAGAAGCTTTGATCTCAATGCCAGTGCTTCGCGCACCTAACTTTGATCAGACCTTCATCGTACAATGTGATTGTTTCGAACGGGGGATGGCGTGGTCCTTTCCCAGGAGTTCGAAGGTGAGGAACATCCTTGCCTTCATCTGTCTCGCAAGTTGACTTCACGAGAACAGGCCTATGGCACAACCGAAAAAGCGTGTGCATGTATTGTTTGGGCGGTAGCAAAGCTGCATCCATATTTGTATGGCACACACTTTGTAATCGAAACGAACCACAATCTTCTCCATTGGCTCAGGCAAATGGCGGGCAAAAATGGGCGTTTGTTGAGATGGAGTCTGTTGCTACAGGACCTTGACTACGAGGTCAGGTATAAACCTGGTAAGCAACACTATAACGCTGACATTATGTCACGGGACTTCTCAGATGCCAAATAATGTAATGTTGGTATGTTGCTATTTCTTAAGACATTAGAAACGGTTGTTTTAAAGTTTGATGATATTACATTTTTTTTAAACAGTTTTGTTGTAATTAAACTTACATTCTTCATGCGAACTTTTGAACAAAAAAAATTTTTTGCAAGTTTCCCAATAATGCTTCTTATGAAAAAAGTCTGAAGGGTTTTCTATGTGTCTTTCCAACTGTCTTTTCAACTCAAGTTTAGGCAAGCCCAGACAAGTTTAGGCAAGTCTAGACAAGTTTAATGCGCCACCATCTTGGATGACGTCACTTCCGGTCACGTGACCTATGACGTCACGTCCGGGGACATGGGTGCCGCCATCTTGGATTTGGCTGCACTTCCGGTCCGCATGCGTGCCGCCATCTTGAATGACATCACTTCCGGTGTGCATGGGTGCCGCCCCCCCACCCAAAAAGGTAGCAAAAGGACTCAAAAAGGTAGCAAAAAGCACTTTCCCACCCTCGTCCAGATTGACAAATGGGGGCCGCCATCTTGGATTACATGGGTGCCGCGTCGGAAGTGACATCATAGGACCAGAAGTGACGTCACTTCCGGGGGGGAGTGGTTCTGTCCTCATATCGCAAATCCCCACTACTGACATATAATACATAAATCAACAAATCTCCTTGCTGGGAAGATCTTTTTAGATTAATAGGATGGATTGATGATCCATCTTGTCATTTTCACATGTGAGAATAAAAAAATTGTGAATTATTATTATGTAATAATTCATAACAATATTCCATTATTTTCAACTATATAATATTATTATAATATAATTATATGTTATTATATATCCTATATACTACGATAATAAAGCTTTGCAATAAATTATGTAAGGAATGCTTTTTCTGTAACCGCTTAGAAATACAATCAACAAAGTGGGGCGTTAGTTAACTTGTTTAGTATTAATGTTTAACTACTTGAACTACTTCTGTTGTCTAATTTACATAGCTCGCTACAACTATGCTAGATGGAAAGGCTGAAATATGTTCTTTTCAGCAATGTCCTACTAACGTAAAAGTGGTGTAAATGCATGTAAAACAGCAAAAATCGACATTTTACTTTAAAAAAACAGCTGCAGCGTCTATACTATTCATTTTTTCAGGAAAAATCATTCTTGGGAAGTTCTTTAAAATTACTTTTTCTACAACTTTGCTTCACATTGTCCTTTTAAAATATTTGTATTTACGGCGTTATTTGGTAAAATCCGTTTTTTGGCGGCCATTTTCCAATATGGCGGCCAAATGCCCACGTGGACAGGTTATCACCCTAGTGCATTTTGATATTGGACAGGCTACCTACATGATCCACTTGAGTGATTCTCCATACATTGAAATGGACACAGAACCACCCTCAGCAAGTGGACTAGTTTATTTTTATAAATCTGGATAATTTGAACTTGGGACCTCAAGGTGTGCGAAAAGAAAAAAAAATTGTGGTGGAATTTTTTTTTCAGAGGTCTGAAACTTAGATATTGAGTTGCTTGAGATAGGGAACTGAAGTGAGGATTTTGAAATTGGTACTAATAATTAAAGAATAGATGAAATTATATTCTAGTTTTTTGTCCATGTAAATTTTTTAGGAAGGGTCTAAAAACAAACTTGGGAAAGTTGATGAAATTTAATTTTTGTGCGCGGTAAAAGAATTAAGCCTCTCAAGAATCGTTGCGAAAAAGTAGAGTCCCCGACTTATAACCGTTAGCTTTAGTACTGTTAACTCCCCCCCCCCCACATTTTAACAAATCTGTGTTTTAAACTAGAAATAAGTTGTTAATTGAAAGGAACTGTACTATTCTTGAAGAGAAGGTCTGACAGTGTCTAATAATTGTAATTTTTTTTTGTGCTACAAACTGCGAGAATGACGTCTCCGGGCAGTACACCACCATTGCATTTGCAAGGGAATGAGGATTCGGTAACTATTCCCCGTGATCGTTACGTTAAGCTTAAGGATGCTTACGTGGATTCTAAAACACGTCGTAGCAAGGAAATGATTCAGGCGTCATCGATAGCAAAAGCATGGATTCCAGAGGTAAGCGTTGAGAGCTTTAGCGGGGAGATAAATAGTGTTGTCCTAAAATAGTTCTTGATTCAACTCGAGAATATTATGCAGACGTGTAAAATACCAGAGAGGGAATTCGTTGAAAATTGGATTATGAATTTTTTAACTGGTGAGGCATTTGATTGGTTTAAGTATGACTGCATACCTGGAACCTGGAGGGATTTCGAAACACAGTTTGAGGATCGTTTTATTTCGGTTTCCCAACAGGAAGAGTTAAGGGATGCAATATACTCGAAAAAAATGGTACCAGGTGAACCTCCGACGAAATTTATTAATGATATAACAAAATTAAATTCCCAGTTGTTGGAATGAATTGACTCGGATGAGATGATTCGAATTGTGAGAAGAAATTTTGTACCAAAATTAGCAGCTATGTTATGCAATAACAAATATGAATCAGTATTTCAACTAAGAGCTGATGCCGAAAGACGCTCAGATTCATGGATTTAGCGAGTGAGAAACTTGAAAATGTTCAACCATTGGTACCAAATTTTTCTGTTGGAAGTTCAACTGGACCATCACAACAACCAGGGCCCTCAAGAATGGATAAATTGGCTAGTATTAAGTGCTTTAAATGTTCAAATTTTAAGCATTTTGCCAATAAGTGTGATCAAATTACAAAACCAGTTCAATATGCATACCCCCTTCCCCCAATAGTAAATTATTCTTATCCTCCTCCTCCCCAGGTATTAGCTAATTTTCAACCATACTACCCACAACAGCACCAGTGGATGCCAAATGTTGTACGTAAGCAGGGAAACAGGTTGGGGAGCCAGTGCAAGGGAGCGGGCACCAGGCATAATTGAAGCTCCAATTTTACAAATTCATTTTTCGTATGAAAAATTAATGGAAACTAGACCCGAAGTAATGGTTACATTGAAAAATTTTGAAGTCAAAGGGATCTGGGATTCGGGATCTTTATACACGTTGCTTGATTATAAATGTTGGAACGAGTGCAAATTGGGGAAGTTGAGAGCCTGCGAGTTATGTCTGTGTGCGGCAAATTTTTCTCAGATCCAAGTAGCGGGATGTGTAAACTTGAGCTTAAAATTGTGAATAAGTCAATTACATATTCAGTTATAGTGTGTAGAAACTTACCATACAGTCTGATTTTGGGTACCGATCTGAGTGATTTAGGGGTGACCCTCGATTTTTCTCAAAACGAATGGCATTTCAAGACGGACGGCTCATTAAGAAGGAACTTTGTTCAGAATAATTTAGTACCAACAAACGTAGCTTTACTGAAATCTGTCCGAGGCAACAAGTGTTACACGAGGCGGATTTAACCTCGGAACAA
>JAHWFP010088429.1:45207-75034 GCA_023313725.1 Lithobius niger | reverse complement strand
CCCCCCCCCCCCCCCCACCCACCCACCCACAGAAACTTGTGCCCTTCAAGATGCTTTTGGGACAGACCTCCATGTCATTAGAGTTTAAATTAAACAAGAAAGAAACTGGATTTTAGAAAGGGAACCATCCTTACGTTATGGAAGTCAGGGGGCTAGAAATGCCGATGGCTTAGCCAACATAAATTATTCTGAAGTCTAGAAGTAGTTAAGTTAAACTATAAATTTAACATTGGGGGTCCTAAAGATAGACTTTAAAGCTAAACTAGTAACATACGAACCACTAACAATTGCCTGGCATAGCAACCTTCGGACCGTGACATCTCCACTCCCGACCGGCGTGAGCCTTCTAGCTTGAGATCTGTGAGCTGTGCTATGGAGGGATGGCTCTCTGGGGTTTTTATGCTAGCGAGAAGGATCCAGCCAGACCATGCGCGGACGCCGAGGAGAGCTACGCCCTCCTGATTGGCTGAGGGGCAGGGGAACAATGGAAAGTGGGAGGAGCCGGCGGTTTGGATGGAGCAACTTTGAAAGAACGAGGCCTGTGTAAAGGAGGTGCAAGTTGAGTTTTACTCAGTTGATAAAGTGAAAAGGCCTATTACTTTATAGGCCTTTTCACTATCGGCCCATAGCCCTTGCCACCACTTTCTCAAAAATCTTTGAGCAAGCGATTGCTAATTCCTTGACTAGTTGCTTCCGTACTGGAGACAGTCAGTATGCCTTTAAAACCAAACATGGTACCGACCAACCTATTTTTATACTGAAAGAAACTGTTAGATTTGCCAGGCTGGGGAAAAGTCCTACATTTGCTGCTTTTCTTGATCTCTCCAAGGCTTATGATCGTGTCAACCACAGCACCCTTTGCCACTCCTCATTAAACGTTGGTTCCCTCGGTGGTGCGTGGGTACTTTATGGCATTGGCTTTGTACACAACAGATACTCGTGAGATGGGGCACCTCGAAGTCGGAAAAATTTGGTGTGTCAAAATAATGGTGTGCGACAGGGAGGTGTACTTTCCTCACTGCTCTTCAAGTTTTACATTAGTCAACTACTCGAGAAGTTAGAAGCAGTAGATGCTGGATTCCTCATCGGTGGCCACAAAATCAATCACCTCTGCTATGCTGACGATCTGGCCCTTCTGTGCCCTTCTGCTAAAGGCCTTCAGCTCCTCCTTAACTGCTGTGATGAGGTCGGTTTGGCCCTTGATCTTAAGTTCAATGCAACCAAGTCTGTTAGTATGCTTTTTCCTGCTCACTGCCATCTTCTACATGACTTGGTACCCCCTACTGTTACGCTGTCTGGCGAGAATCTTCAGTACGTTGAGGCTGTGAAATACCTTGGAACTGTCATTGTCCCCTCCTTGATAGACGATGCCAATGTTCTTAACCAAAGAAGGAATCTCTGCATACGGGCAAACACCATTCGCAGATGGTTTCTTGGATGCAGCTGAGAAGTCGCGGCCATGGTATACACGGTATTGCCCTCTGGTCGAACTGTTCTGCTCGTGGTTTAAATAGTTTGAGAGTCTGCTACAATAATGGCCTCAGATTTATGCTTCGCCTGCCAAGTTGGAGCAGTGCTAGCATGCTCTTTGCTATCCTAGGAGTAGGCAGCTTCGGCGAAATTCGCAGACAAAGGATCTTCGCTTTCCTGAGCAGACTCTACACCTCTTACAACCTAATTGTGAGGGCAGTTGTTGACTCAGGCCTCTCCTCTATTCAAGAAACTCTCTCGCTGTTGTGGAGTCTACTCGAGTGGAAGACTTAAGTTTTTCGATTTTCTTTAATGTGTAAAGTAGTGTCTTTTTGTAGGTTTATATAGACCCAGGTGGCCTGAAATAAAGATTATTATTATTATTATTATTATTATTATATTAATTGAAGGATGGTCAGATATTTTTCTGTTACGGACTGATGGAAAGCTAGATAGTTTGCATTCGGATTTGGTCACAGTTGGAGTTTGGAAGGAGATTTAAAGCAAAACCTTTACAATCGAAATTTGTGTCCGGTAAAATCATAAATTAAAACCATGGAGCTTTCTGTAGGGTTCTGGGGGCAAATGATATAAGTAAAGGTTTAAATATGAAAAGATTAATCAGACTAGCTTAGTAAAATGCTAAAATGTATTAAAATAAGTCGTAATTATCAGCGGATTAAGGTTTGATGTAGTTGGACATTTTTCAAGGCATCTGCGATCGTTCAAATAAAATAAAAAATATCACACTAATGTCTGTATCCACATGTACACTGTATGAGGTTAAGATACTTTATGCAGCCCCTCCTATTACACAACTAAGTTAGTGTATTAAGGCTTTATGCCTAAAAGAAAATCATGGAAAGTAATTGCAAAAGTACAGTATTTTCAGAAGTTACGACGACCGGAAGTGTGAGCGCTACGGATCGGTTTGGACGCATTTTCAAACGGATGCTGTTAAAAACTAGAGGGAATTTCAGAGTTATGTTTTCGCATGTGGCTATTAAATGGTGAAAAAGGTGGTCGAGTTGAGCAGTAACTTCTTGAGAAAAGTCCAACAGAAGTTGGATGTCTTTTGGAGGTTGGGGGGACTTGAAGTGTGGAGCTTCGAGTTTTTACACAAGCAAGGAGTACACAAGCAAGGAGTAGCAAAGTAAGTATAGGTTATTATACTCAATAAAACGCCAATTGTAGTTTAGAATAAGTTGTGATATCTGGCCAAAACACTTCAGCACAACGAAAATCAAGATATTCTATGGGTACTACCCCTACTTCGTCAAAGTATGACAAATAGCATGCTGCTAATTCAAGCTAGCATCAAACTTAAACTTTAGCACACTATGTAAGACTTAAAAGTGGCTTCAGGCGTTTACAGTATCGACCGTGCCAAGTACAAACATATGACTTTGAAGATAATAAAACCTCTGAAACGGTAGTTATTTGCCAGTCTAAACAACAAAAATATTTAGGTGTTTGTTAAGTAGATTTTCCCTGTCCTGTCAACATGTTAACTCTACAGTACCTTTGCACTAGGCATATCCGGGGTGCAGCATTAGGGGAGATAAAGGAATATTTTGCTGTACTTACAGTTCTTCACAGCAAGTCCGCACTGAATCTTGCGAGGCACTGAAGCACAATTGAGAACACATACTTCTCATAAGAGAAGTCCCTAACAGACCATAGATAAGCAGCCTACCTATTGAAGTGTGGTAACCCCTTACCAATCCCTGTTACACGATTTACCCAATTTTACTGTGAATATCATAGGTTTTTAAATGTCATTAGGGAGATACGAGTATAGACCGTACCTCTCGGATTGCATAAGGTTTGTTCCCCCCCCCCCCCATACCTCGGTTCCGTTTACCGCAGTCAAGCAGTTTGGGTGTATGTAGGAGCCTGTAACTTGGACGTCGGCCTTGTTAACTAGATTAGTATTTACCTCACGTATGTCCTTTCCCCTGCTGTTATGGTAAGAGGTCATAGATTTTGTTGTTTGCCTATGTTATCTAAATAACATTTGCCTCCGCTGATGTTGTTTGATTGTTGAACCATTGTGTTGTCGCTACCTGTAACTTAATCCTCTTGATAGCGAATTTTTTCTTGTGATACTTTGGTAATGGCTTACTTTAACTGCCCCATGGATGCCCCCATGCCACAGTTACCCGCACCAGCTCATTACGAAGGGGTGGAGGTATTAACCGAGGACAACTACCAGACATGGGTAACCAAGATAGAAGGGTTTAAAATCAAAAACGGGTGGGGAATTGTGTTAGACGACCCCCCTCGCCTCCAGCTGGTGCCCAAGCTGCTATCCTTGATGCCTATAACCTGAAGAATGGGGAGTGTATCTGTTTTTTACTCCAGACCATTTCTTTCCCTATACTTTTCCAGTTCAGGGGAGTGACTAGCGCCCGCACTATATGGACACACTTTGAAATAGGTATGGGAGACAACACCCTGACTACGCCGACTACCTTTATAGACATTTTAGTAAAGTCAAGATTCACCATACTGAATCTATACCCTCCTATATTACTCGAGTCATTGGGCTCAGTCAGAACTGTATCGCAGCCGGAAGGGCAGTGATGGAACGAGAAGTTTGCCTTATAATACTTGATCGGTTGGACCGCCCACAGTTTGACATGACCAAAGAAATGTTGAATCAACATGCCAACCTCACCATTGATACCCTTCAACAGTCTTTAGGCCACAAGCAGTTATTACTTGAACAGAGAGCCCAATCCTGCGGCTATCCAGCCTATTGGGGGGTGTTCCCCCGGTGTTCCCCCTTATGCACTTTTTCCAGGAATGAATCCGTCTATTACCTATTCTCAACCACCTTTAGTGCTTTATGAGCCTCCTACTGGTGTCAACGAGGGCAGATCCAATCCCACATGCTGGAGCTGTGGAAGTTCGGAGCACAAGTTTGACGGGTGTGATAGGATCCCTCGTGCCAGCTGTGTAGGGCCGCGATGCTCATTTTCTGGGGCTATGGGCATCAGAAGTCGATTTGTCCTAGCCGCCATGACGTCCGTCAATATCAACAGCCAAATCTCGCGCCCCAGGACCGTCCGAGAGCGCCTAACCCCCGTGGAGGAGGCGGCAACGGACGGGATAACCAGCGCCGCCGGTGGAACGAAGCAAGTGCCCCGAACACTGAGGCCGAAGAGGGTGCCTTGGTTTGTCCACATTCAACGAGAAGAAAGAGGACGCCCCCTCCTGGTAGAGGGGCGAAGGGGCACACGTTCCGCTATGAAAGCAGCGCCAGCACCCATATCGTCAACAATTGCGCGACTTCCCTCAACCTTGACCTCTGCGAGACTGTGAATGTTAGACTTGCGACCGCTGACTCAGACTCCGAGGGGTATAGGATTGGGGACGTCAGAGTACATGGCCGCAACGCTAAGGGTAACCGCTTTGCCGAAGCTCTCCTGCTGAAAGATGCAGTCTACAGGGTGTAACAAAAGGTCGTGTCCAAACTTAGGTGACTAATTCCTTAGGTCAAATTAAGAATATAATTCATATAAACATTTGGCCAAATACGTCTTATTCTTTGGTTATCGCATGAATTAAGAACCCAAATTCCAACTCCGCCTCCCCATCTCCACCCACGCTCTTGATATTGCAAAAACAAATCAGAATAGGAAGGTAGTGAATGAAGACAATGAACTGAAGGTAGAGAACAAACTGTTAAGAATCAAAATCAAACTAAAGGAAAAATATCTCTATTGCCAAATAATTTGTCCTGGAGGGGAAGCAACAATAATTGTTCGAAAACGTCGTTAGTCGGTGTTAATGTAGGACTGATAATACCATAGAGGTTTTAATAACGCGAAGTATTAAACGCGAACATCAGTTCTGCACATTTCGAAACTAAAATAAGAAAACATTGTGAAATAGGAAAAGGCTGATAACAGTACTACTGGGTCAAAGGGAATCACTTAACACTGCACGAACGTGCAGCAGCTGGATTATTGGTCTGGTGCTGTCGGAATCTGTTTTCCATCTCTTACTACAGTGTTGGAGGTTTGTGTCGATTTAATAGTCCAGTTACTGTACGTTCGGTGATATTGTGACGAGTCCTTGTCAGCAATGCGAGATGGTTCACAATAATTCGTCAAAAATCCTTCCCTGGGCGTTAGAGCAGGTTTGCAAATTCCCTGCAGGCGACGTTAATTCCATGAAATGCTGGAGTGGTTCGTAAAAATAAAAATAAAAAAATTAAAATGTTATTTTTTCCCAAAGACACCTGGTTCCTGTATGTGGTTGGGGGGATAGCAGTTACGGTAATTGTTCAAAGTTTCTTCCCTGAACATTAATGCAGGTTTGACACCGTCGAGCCAATGAGTTTCGGACATGTTCGAAAATTCCAACGGTGGTTTTGTTTTTTGCAATAGCCAGAGCGTGGGCGGAGGTGGGGCGGCTGAGCTGGAATGGAACTGCGCCTCTTGTTCAGATTGTTAGCCATAATACCACTGACAACAAAAGCCTCAATAAAAGCATTGTCTTTCTGGCACATGCATGAACTGGCCTTGAGCCAGGAGATGAGACACGAGATTTGTAGCCCAGTTGGCCTTGGCTTGAAGAAGCCATTTCCTTTCTGGCATGCGATTGAGCTATCATTGAGTCAGGAGGCGAGGCATGCGATTTGGACCCAGTCGGCCTTGGCTTGAAAATTCCATCCCCTTTTTGACATGCACCTAAGCTGACAATGAGCCAGGAGGCGAGACACGTGATTTCTTCCCCAGTCGGCCTTGGCTTGAAGAAGCCATTCCCTTTCTGGCACGCGATTGAGCTATCATTGAGCCAGGAGGCGAGGCATGCGATTTGGATCCAGTCGGCCTTGTCTTGAAAAAGCCACCCCCTTTTTGGCATGCACCTAAACTGACAATGAGCCAGGAGGCGAGACACTCGATTTCTTCACAGTCGGCCTTGGTTTGAAGAAGCTTTATCCATCGGTGCTGCAAGGACGTTTCAACGCTGTAGCACGTGAGTTGCTGCATGCTTGAACTAAACTTTCTTGTTAATTTTATCATGCATCCGCTCTTGGTTTTTTATTCCAATAAATCTTGCAGACTTTACATGGGTTTCCTTGTTTCACAAATTTACATCTTCTTCCCCGCTACGTGTGATGCTTTGAAACAGCAACCACATGTCGCCCATAATTTCTGACTAATATAAAAGATTTCGTGCAAGGCGAAATCGTACCTAGAAACTATTTGTGTTTACCACAATTAGGCTGGACTATTGCTGAGTCGAGCACCAGCTAATAGCACACTGTTGATCGAATGTCGATGGTTTACAAATGTAAAAGTTGAAATATTTTTGACACCTCTTTCTGTTATCAATATATTTTGTTTAAATATGCCTAATTTCGCATTAATCTTTTCGTAGATATACGTATTTTCATTTAAATTTAAGGCTAAATAGGTAGCCTGAAATATCCAAAATGCAACTCCAACAGTCGTTCCATCAGCGAGCTGCATGTGCCTCGTTGCTGAATGTCGGCTGTTAGCATTGCCAGCCGTAATCCTACCGACAACACTACTGGATCACGCGCCTCCTACGTGGCACAACAATTGTGGACCATCCGCACAGCAGGAAGCGGTGATATTCCGAAACTAACAATCAACTTCGAAAAATTCGTTTCAACAATGGTCCACAGGAGTTTTTTCACTTTTTCGAGAGGAAAAATTTTACCTAGAACTACGAAAATACGCCTACGCGAAATCCGGATTAATTTCCTGTCTTTTGTATATATATATATACCGACCTTAAGTTTTTAATGATTAAGATTATTATAGTAGTGGACACTGTTGTTAATACTGTAGTTGTTAATACTGTAGTGAATTCAGTAGTGAGCGTTAGCGCTAATTCAAATTTAAGTGTCAGCAGCTCTGACAGTGATTCAGATATGGCTGGAAAATCAACAGGGCTGTACGTGGAATTTGACGCAGAAAATGACACATGGGTGAAAAACTCCAACCAGGTAAGTTATTACTTTCATGCTAGAAAAGTAGCCCCAGCTTATCAAATTGATTATTTACTGGCTTCAGTGGAACAGAAAATGTTCGACAGAATACTGAACATAATTTCACCTGCATTACCTACTTCAATGACTTATGCAGATTTAGTTAAAACCATCCTGGATGATGTTGAACGACTGCCTTCTGTAATTTCTGAAAGATTTAAGTTTTTTAGAACTAAAAAAACTGATGAAAGCATTAACGCTGCTTTAAAAGTTCTTACAAAATATTGCGATTTCGATAAGATTACTGATATAAAAAATGAAATGATTTAAGATAAATTAATTAGGGGGTTCTTTCTGAATGCATTCAAAGGGAGCTTTTGAAGCAAACTTTGGATTTAAAGACAACCATTTCATTAGCCCTATCATTAGAGTCAGCAGAATTAGATCAAATAGAAATTCGTGCAAGTGCAAAGTCTGTAAACTACATCTGACAGAAAACCAGAAAGGCTCAAATTCAAACTAAATCCCATAAGGATTCAAATTGTTTCTGCTGCGGAAGAGCCGGACATGTAAAATCCCGCTGCAAATATAAGGATTATATTCGTGGTCATTGCCACGCAGCAGGACTTTTAAAAGTAGTCTGTCGGAAAATCAGCAGTAGTGCTAAATTCAACAAAACTGCTGAACATTCTAAACCTAACCAGGGTACTAGTTAAAAGTCTAGGTCAAAACCCAAATCGAAATACAGCTTCAAAAAGAAGGTTCATAAGGTAGTCCGGGAAACCGACAGTGAAGCGGAAGTTGAGTCAGATAACTCTCAACTTTGTTCAGAAAGTGGTTACGAGTCAGAAGCATTCACGACTATTGCATTCAAAACAACACTGTGGGAATATGTGAGGAAGCAGACCAACGTTCAATTGCTTTACCAACAAATGAAATTGTTATTGTCATTAACTACATGAAAATCCATAAATGGATTATGTCAGTCTGCCTTAATGAAGTTGAGCTCCAAATGGAATTTGATCCTGGGGCAGATGCTATAATAATTCCAATTGAGTGGCATAGAAAATATTTTTCTGACTGTCCCTTACAACTCAGTCAGTATTCCATACGCTCATACGCTGAAGGAGAGGAGCGGACTATTTACACAGTTTGTAAATATTTTAAGAATTAGCACTTTCCGATATAAAATATCGGTATCAGTACCTAACGATACACAACCGATACACTCTATCGATATAACATTAACTAATCGATATAACATTAACTAATTTAACAACAACAGTTTACAACGTCCATTTTATTATTATCAATTATTATTAAATTAGCTTTAGTTTAGCAGACGACACTCAGTGCACTTGGCTTCAGCCTCATGCACTTTTAATTGCTGACACATGTGGTCCCATCCATGTGGTATACTCAGTCAATATCAGCAGTATGGCATCTAAGCCAATCAGCTCCACCCTCAACCTCAGCATCCAATTGCACATCTTTTGCAATACAAAAGAACAGGATGCAGGCCTCCTTTAAAAGCAAGGGCCCTGCAGATTTTCTCTCTCTCTCCTGACCTTTCTGGACATCAAACGCTACTAGCCACTGAGCCCTTAGGTGCCGGATTCCCATCAGCATTATTTCAGAGTTAAGTAATATTGACGATCTTGGACTTAGCCAAATTTTAAAGGAGCTTCCCTCCTTTAGAGACTAAGTCCAGTTTAGTGTTTGGAAAGGGCGCTTCTTATCTAAGAACCCCTTTTCTTATTGCCGTTAGTCCCGATTAATTAAGAGTGCTTTAACTTAGAGATTTCGAAGGTTTAACTGAATTTAACCGAGTGATAACCCTAAACCCTAAATAATTGAATTAGGATCCTATATCTTGTGTGGACTCCCTTACTTTGCTCATTATTACTTTTTATGTGCTGTAGTTAGTAACATTGCATTAGCGCCGGCCGGTACGACTTTATTATTACGTACCCCTGTTTATGTTCATAAGACCTAACAATCAGGAATTACGAGAGATTTACAATGGTGTACACCGAAGTATTAGATTCGAATTAAATCCATGCCTAATCCTTAAGAAAACTGCAGCACGTTACAGTTATTATTGAGTGAAGGAGCACATTTCGGATTAAATAAGAAAAAAAAACAGCAAACTTTACTCGGCCCCGAACCTCATCAAACAACCAACAGCAGCAAACCTGCACACATCAGTCAAAAAACTAGAATATAGCTAAAAAAGAAACAGGTTTTTTGAATTAGCAGGGTACTCAGGCACGGAAAATATTCCGATCAACACAACTAGTACCGAAAATCCTGAAATTCCATCTCCCACCTCCACCCCAACGCCTAGAGAACAAACCAATAAATTATTCCACAGCCAGAAAATTCTCTTGACGATCAACGCTGCAGGCTTACTACTGGATTTATATTCAAGTCGACTGGCACCAGCAAAAACTAACACTAAAAGACAGGACACTAACATTACCAAGACTAGCTTCGTATTTCGGTAAAATTCCCAATAAATACGTAGCTCCAGCTCTAAATCTAAACTCCCATCTCGCAACAAATTTTTCGGAACTACGCAACAAAGTAAACAAAACTTTCAAGTTAACATGCGACTCAGTCATGCTAACACTCTTTGAAGACGAGATCGACTCCACCAACTTTCACTCTGAATTAAATTTATCCAAATCAAACAACCCCATAGTTCTGGAATTAATCGGAGACGACAGGACAGTCGAATTCCAAAGCACATTGGACACCAACGAGAGGAAATCACATTTGATTTATTCCGGCGAAGAATTCCGCCCGTAATCAACAAGAATGGAAACTACGCATTCCTTTAATTCCATCCGTAACATCACCAACAATCTGTTGGGATAGTACTTCAAACCAAAAAATTATTACAGACGAATGGCAAGAAAAAAGGAAGACGCAGCAACAAGCGAAATCAGAGTTTTCAGCCTACCCAATTCCACACCAACTCCATCTAGCGGCGGCAATTGACACTAAAGGGCTAATCGAAGACTTAGATCCAAGGAACGAGACACACGAAGACAAAGAAGACCTAACTCACGCTCGAATTGACTGCCTAGGCTACAACTCGAAATCTGCTCACCCAAGGCCCCATCTAATCTTTAATTTCGGCAATTTCAGTAAATTAGTACTTTTATACAGCGGAGCAGGAGTTTCGCTGATCGAATGGTCTACTGCACGAGAATTGTTACGAAATCCACAAATTAAATGTCACGAAGTCGAAACCGTAGTTCCCGTAAATTTAGTAGGTGTCGGTAGAAATACGATAACAGCAGAAAAAACGTTGATCGCTGAAATAAGCAAATGCGGGCTTTCCACAAACCAGCAGTTTAGAGTCGTTCCCGATGGCAGTTTTGGGAAAATCCACATTTTAGTGGGTTATGATTTTTTGTCAAAACAACCTGAATTGGTTAAGTTAAATTGTTCAGACCAAATTTAGAAATAGGGGATCTCAAATTTAATCTGTCTGCATCACCATTTGATGCCTGGGAAAATCACGGTCAGAACAAGGAATTAATTAATTTCAAAAATTATAACGTTTCAACTGAGCATATTGCAACGATCAATATTTCTTCAGATGACGAAACAGCCAAAAATCCAAGATCCGTTTGGAATCCGACACCTCAACAATATTTCGTAGAGGTACCAGTTTCATTATACAAAGATGTTGTTTTGCCAAACAATAGCGAGACAAAAATTTGTCGCGTTATCCACCATGCCTATCCCGAACAGCAAAGCGGCATATGTTTGCCACAATGCAAAGAAATTCCGATCCTTCTTGCCAGATGTTTGGTTAACACTAGCCCTACTGGTTTAATCCCGATTATGGCTATTAACACACCCGGGGGAAGATCAATTTCTAAAGGGCAGGTTCTATTTTGGGCCACTACACAACGGCTGAAATAGAATATAATGACAAAGAGCACAACGAACAGGATCTAGGAACGCCAATTACAAACGATAATCCCATCCCGTCAAGCTTAACTCAAACAATAGGAAGAGCACAGACAAACGATAATACGGGCAAAAGATCAGCCACTTCGCAAGCTAACCCCGGAACCAAATCCGACTTCCTTCCCCCTTCAAGGCCCACTCAGACAAAGGGAAGCACAGGGACAATAGACAACACGGAAAACAGAAGCATCAATCCGACAAAAGCGGACTTTGAAACCGAATCTTTCGTTCCCCCTTCAAGACAAAGGGACGCGCACAGTCCATAGAAATCGGCAGCATCGGGTCCGCCCAGTCAACGCTAGCTATCCCCAAGCTGGACTTAGCCATCTGCCTTCACAAAGCGCAAGGAGTATGGACATCATGGATACAGTAGGGTCAGCCCACTCAACGCTACCAGCGGGCACAGCAACTGAAAAAGACCATTTTCGGAAGAGGAATGGAATAGCTTGAAGTTTGTATTCAATTTACTGGATTTAAACGAAGAAGAACGAATGGAATTTTTTGAAATGCTCAAGACACACCAGGACGCCTTCAGCAAAAACGAATTCGATCTTGGAACATACCAGGACTATGAAGTGGATATTGAAACAGGGTCATCAGCCCCAGTAAGGTCGAAGATTTACAGGGTGCCCTTCCATCAACGGGAAATTTTGGGCAAATACTTAGAAGAATTAGTCAGCATTGGGGTGATTAAAGAATGCAAATCAGCATGGCTCAGTCCATGCCTACTTATAAAAAGGAGGCCTGAAGGATATAGGGTCGTAGTGAACCTACGTGGGCTCAACGCTGTTACACAATCAGTCTCAGTATCCCTGCCTATCATCAGCGAAGCACTAGCAAACCTAAATGGCACCAAATACTTCACCAAGCTAGATTTTCGCATGACATTTTTCCAACTAAAGCTAGCTGAGTCATCCATGGAAAAAAAAGTGTTTCAGAGCGCCAACAAAGTGTATTGTTTTTCCAAACATCCAATGGGATTAAAAATAGCTCCTACTCACTTCCAATTCTGTGCCCAGCAGATTTTCGCAGAGATATTAGGAGCGTACTGTACTATCTACCTTGACGACGTGCTCCTCAGCTCCTTAAACTTCCGAAGCCACCTGCTTCACGTAGACAAGGTCCTCTCACTAGTGGAAAGATCAAAAACGAAACTCAGCCCCGAAAAATGCATTTTCGCTGCAAAACAAGTCAAATTTCTTGGATTCATCGTTAACGAAGAGGGAGTACAACCAGATAGACACAAGATTAAAGCCATGGAACCCTTCCCACAGCCTAAAAACGTCAAGGAAATACATAGATTCATCGGGATGTGCGGATTTTTTCGCCGACAAATCCCTTCCTTCCCAGCTTACTTAATGGGCCTTACCAAGCTTACCAAGAAGAATGCAAAATTTATATGGGACAACGAAGCAGACGACGCATTGAAATGTAACTACACTCCGCCACCCTGATTTTTCGAAGCTTTTCCATGTGGAGGCAAACGGAAGCGACACAGCGCTCGGAGGCTGCCTCACACAAGTGCACGACCGCATCACCTACCCCTTAGCCTACACTTCAAGAACCTTGTCACCTGCCGAAAAAAGGAAAGTACCACTGTGAAAGAGATTTTAAAAGCAGTACATGCCTGTGAAACCTTTCGCTCCTTCCGCATCGGTAAATCCTTTTTTTTTGGCCACAGACCACATGGCATTATTTTTTTTGTACAACAGTAGTGGATTATCTCCTAAACTAGAGAGGATTCTCACAAGGCTAAGGGAGTACGACTTCGAAATTCAACGTAGGCCTGGCTAGCTTATACCTGTGAGTGATGCTCCATCTCGAGTAGAGATACCAGTTTGTGTACTGGACTCACAATTCCCTGACTGGACACGAAGCCACGTAGTAGCAGAACAGAAAGCAGACGACTATTTCGGCAAGATATGGCACAGCATCAAGGACGACGAGCCAGCAGACGTCATCGACGCCAGTAATAAAAGAAATATTTATTACAAGGATTTCGATGGCATGTTGTACAGAACATGGCTAAAAGACCCTTCACAAGGAATATTAGAAGACATAGCCAAGTTTGCATCCCAGAGGCCCTGGTAAACTTCTGTATTCGCAACTATCACTCCTCCCCCGCAGCTGGCCACCGCGTTGCAAAGAGCACCTTTGCCTACAGCTACATTCTATTGGCCAACCATGATCAGAGACATCGATTACTACATGAAGACATGCCGTATCTGTCAGCAGTATAATTGCCCTAACAAGCCATACAGAGACCAGAAGAGAGTTGATCTATGGATCTGATAGGAAAACTAAACACCACTCACAAAAATAACGCCTACGTGATGACGCTCGTGGATGATTTTCAGTCGCTGCGTCATTGCTTTTGGGATTCCCGACAAACGAGCCGGAATTATAGCTGGGAGGTTATACAAAAAGCTTTTTGCACGATTCTCACCCCCCAGGGTGCTCCGTTCTGACCGTAAATTTTGCTCCAAAATATGTGCAGAATTATGCAATTTATTCAATGTGAAAAAAATAAACTTTTCCCCCTTTGCTTCTTGGACAGGAGGAGGTGTAGAGATCTGCAACAACTCGGTACAAAGCATTTTAAGGAAGATAGTTGAAGCGTGAATAATTGGAATTAATTTTAAGACCCTGTGTCACCTTCAATTCCCTTTGTGCCCAGGGTGAGTTGCTTCATTTAAATCCCCCCCTAAGAGCACCCATGTACAGTTTGTACTCACGCAATGGAAAACCAAAGGTTCAGTAACAGAAAATACACTTTTATTCAAGCAACATAAGGTGAACTCCTCCTTCATACACAACAGTGTGTTAATTTTAAAGTGTAGTTGCCAATTGAAGAAATAAATTCTGTACAAAAACGTAATAATATGTCAAATATTCTCTTATAGAAAATAGATTAGGCTACACACCCGAGATATAATTTTAAACAGACCTGTAAGTTAAACCCCTAAAATCCCGTAGCCTACAAATTCATCGCACACCAAATTCAAACACATAACAGACAAGAATGAGACTCTTGGTAATTCTCGAATTTCTGGCATGTTTATTTCACCCAAAATTCACGTAGGCTATGACTGAATTCAGCCCTACACAAGCAAAATTAAACCATTGCAGCCGCAAAACCAAAGAGCTAACCTCCTTTTACCCGTGGTTTTAAATAGAACAAGTTCAAATGCTTTCTCAACACCCGGAATCTTGAGAAAGTTTATTAACATTAATTTCACTTCGAGTGCAAAAGCACTAATTGAGTAGCCTACAACCCCAATGTTGTAACCATTCGGAAGTACTAATTCCCGTTAAATTTCTTGTAAGAGTCTCCAAAATATACACAACAATAAACAAAAAACCCTACATTCCCTACTTGGCGAAAAATAATTGGCATGACATGGCACATTTATTGTTCATTTTTCATTTGACCAGACACGTTTTATGAAATCCAATTTTGACAGTACTTTCTCTATAGTGACAACCACGTGCGCACCGTAGCTTCTCGTAGGAATAAGGCCTAAACGGAATCAATTGTAAAGTTTACCCTGCACTGCAGCTTTCTACTCACGGTACAGACGAGAGATGTGTTTGCCGGCCAACTATCTCTTCCTTCCAAGAACCAATTTCTGATGAACACAATCCTTCCTCTACATGACGGAATGGACAGCCAGCCAAACTGAAGACGACCCAAAATCCGTGCCGAACGTTGGGGGTCACCACGCCAGCAACCTGCTGACCACAGAAGGGCGTTTCTCCAGTCACAACTCGGCCAACACCACCAGGAATGAAGACGAAGGACAATTAACTGCTACATTGCTTGGGTTTACACTTTACATTTTGTTTAACGCAGGAAGCCAAGTTCGTTGCCACGAACTCCCAAAGCTACAGCCACTCATGCCAAAAGCTGTCCACCAAGTACACCATTTTACCGACGACAAGCGTGAAGAAAACAACGCAGACGACGTCACATGGTACAAGCGCCAGCCTGCCAGCCAATCACCGCCTGTCATGACACTAGCTAAAAATCGCCACAAACTATCTACACTATTTTAGATACTTGGTTAAATCAAAATTCCAACAAAACAAAAGGACACACTTTAATCAAAAATTAGCACAGTAATTAGTTTATTTGTTAGATAATTTTGAAAATTTTAAATTAGAAAACATTAACAAGATTCGAAACAACAACAATCCACCAGCTGAAAATGGATCCTGGAGGGACACTCCCATTATTGCCAATTCGGCACAGCAAGAATCCCCATCTAAAAAATCGCTACAAATTCTCCCCCACCCCAAGCGAAGTGCCCCCACTTCGCATCCCCAAACCTAACAAAACCAGAACAGCTTGGCGAAGTTTATTTTGTGTCTTTCCTCTAGGGCTCAACTTCCTCCTGAGTGGTAAATCCACCTCCTCCTCCGACTCCAACGTCTGCCCCACCTTCCTAGAAGTTTTTACTCGAACTTCTTGTGAACCATCCTCCAAAGCAGACGACTGCACAACATTTGTCTGGGCTTCCACCACTGGAAGCTGAATATCCTGTTCCTGAGAGACGTGATAGCCCTTTAACTCGGATACGTGATAGGTCCCTATCATCTCCTTGCCACGCCCGTGGTCATGTAGCCTGTACGTCAGAGGTGACAAAACTTCACACACCGTATACGGGCCCTGCCAAAATGGTGCCAACTTGGCCATAAAGCCATTAGGCATACTGGACTGAAGATGGCTTTTTTTCAACACCAAGTTACCTTCTTGGAAGACTACATCTCGGTGACAAGCATCACAAACCTCTTTATTTTTGGCATGTGAGGAGTGCATCAACAGATGAGCCCTTTCAATGGCTGCCCTAGTACGGCGAGCCATTTCCACAGCCCAAACTTGCTCGGAACCTTTCGCCACTGGCGAAACCTCTCCTAAGACTGGTTCCATAGGTAACCTTATTTCACGCCCAAGCATCAGAAAAGAGGGCGTGTGTCGCAGACCTCAATGCCATAGCCAGATGTGGTATATACAAGTCCCAATCACGGTGAGTTTCTTCAATGGTAGACACAATCATGCCCTTGACAGTCTTTATAAATCTCTCGGCCAAATTAGGCTGAGGATGGTAAAACGACGTATGGACCTGTCGAACACCATAGAGCCGGCAAATCCATTTCATTACTCTCGAAACAAACTGACGGCCATTGTCAGACAAAAGTAACTTCGGAGGGCCAAAGCGCGAGAATACTTCGGACACTAGTACCTTAGCAACTGACAAAGCTGCAGCATTCTTGAGCAGGAATAACTCCGGCCACTTGGTTAAACAGTCGGTCACAACCAACAGGTAGACATTTCCCCTCTTACTGCGAGGGAAGGGACCTGCCAGGTCTATACAAACAGTGTCCCAAGGTTGAGGGAGAGTTTTTAAGCCACCCATTAATCCCTTGGGGAGTTTGTTTTCTCCCTTACACAACTGGCACTTGTGGCAGTGTCGAATGTAACTCGCCACATCTCTTGACATACCTTGCCAAGTATAACATTGCTGCAGTTTCTTGAGTGTTTTGGAGACTCCCAGATGACCTCCTAGAACTGAGTCATGGTACACCGCTATCATTCTCTTACGGAGAGTCTTTGGCACCAGAATACTAAATCTATCATCACCGTGATCTTCTTTAACCAGACGACTTACCAGGCCATCTCTTACCTCAAGACTGGGCACGATTCTCTTCTATCGTCGGCCAAACTTGCCAGGCGGAATCCGTTCTCCCAACTGCAATATACCAAACAAAGCAGCTAATTCTGGTTCAGCCTGTTGTGCTACCCTAATCTCTTCCAAACCAGGCATGACCACACCCTTGATGAGGGCTGCCACCACTGCCCTAGACTCTTAGGGGAGCGTGACAGTGCATCAGCCACGGAGTTACTCTTCCCAGGGTGGTAGACAATGGTGAAGTCGTAGGGTTGCAACCGCATGACCCACCTAGCCAACCGACCCGTGGGATCCTTTGCAGTAGTAACCCACTGCAGGCTTTTCTGATCGGAATAAACTGTAAAATGGCCCAACTCCCGGTAGGAGCGGAACTTCTCAACTGCCCACACGATCGCAAGAAGTTCCCTCTGAACTGTGGAATACTTTTTCTCAGTGGCGCTCAACGCCCGGCTGGCATACTGAATGGTCCTCATGCCCTCTTTACCACTGGGATCCTTCTGAAACAGGACCGCACCTAGACCCACGGCGCTCGCGTCCGTATGCAGCACGAAAGGCCAGTCGAAGTTAGGGGCCTGGACCACAAGAGCTGAGCACAGGCGATCCTTAAGGTGTCTAAATGCATCTTCACATTCGGTAGTCTACTCCCAACGACGACCCGAGTCCAATAGGCGATTAAGGGGGGATGAAATGTGCGAGTACCCGGGGATGAATCGCCGGTAATACGATGTCAAACCCAGGAACTGTCGAACCTGTTTTACCGTACGAGGGGTGGGAGTATTGACGACAGCCTCAACTTTTTCCTGATCCACACGAACACCAGTCATAGAGATAATGACCCCTAGCACCTTGGTTTCGGACTGACACACCTGAACTTTGTCAGTATTGACGGTTAAACCAGCAGACTGCAAGCGCAACAGCACCTCTGTTAGCGTTTTAACGTGGGTTTCGAAATCCTACGACGCTATGATGTCATCAATATAAGCGACCACTCCAGCCGCCTGAAGATCCAACATAAGATGGTTTACTAACCTCTGGAACGAGGCTGGCGAGTTGTGGAGGCCAAACATGAGCACAGTGGGTTTATAAAGACCACGAGAACAGATGAACGCAGCCTTGGTCTGAGACTCTTCGTCCAGTGGCACCTGCCAAAACCCACTTCGCAGGTCTAAAGTAGTGATGTACTTAGGTTGACCAATTATATCGATTAATTCATCGATTCTGGGGAGGGGATATTTATCCCTAACCGTAACGGAGTTAAGCTTCTGGTAATTGACACAAAGACGCCATCCCCCGTCCTTCTTCGGCCGAAGGAAAGCGGGAGATGACCAAGGTCCCTGAGTCGGCACAATCTGACCCCTTTCCATCATCTCATCGAGAACCGCATCCAAGGCCTCGAGCTTCTTAGGAGACATTCTGTAGTAAGTGGATGCAATGGGAGCATGATCCCCTGTATCTATGTGATGTTCAATAAGTGTGGCGCGACCGGGTTCTTCACACTACACTTGAGGGAATTTTTCAAAAGTTTGATTCATTACTTCCTTTTGGTCGTCACCCAAATTTGCCCGGTTAATACGATCCACCAAAGACCGAGAGGCAATTAAATTCACTGAAGGCCTACCTTCCCGACTGCCTACGAAAGGAAACCTTATACTCAACGATTCCAGCCAGCACCACTGACTATCTTTCATAATGACGACCGCCCCGTATAATTCCATGACGTCGGAACCTAAGAGGCAAGAGTGCGCAAGTTGCTCAGCAATGACCACTGGGTGTATGAACTCTTTGCCCGGAAGTTTCATCCTCACCATAGCCCATCCAAGAGTAGGAAAAAATCTGCCCACCAGCTGAACAAACGACTTCGTCCAAAGGATGAATGACGACACTCTTTTGATCAAGCAACTGTTTAAAATAAGGGGCTACAATCGTGTATGGAGATGCACCATCCCACTGAGCTATCACTTCCGAGCCCGCAATAGTGCAATTAACCAAAGCCGCTTTACCTGGAGTGGGACCCTCCAACTTAACACCAGTAGGCCCACCCTTGTCTGGAGAATGCAGACTACTTACTGGGGCCCCTCTCTGGGGACTGGAGGAGCCCCCCTGCCGTTTCCCGACGACCGAGTACCATGACCAGTATCGCGTCGTTGTGGACACGACCTAGCGAAATGATCCGACTCACCACAAATGTAGCACACTCTGTTGGTTGGTGGTTTAGAACTGGGCTTACTCCCAGACGAAGTAACAGAAGCCACAGGCTTGGGTATGTGCTCTGTTGGTCCGTACTCAACGGAGGCTTCAACCCGTCGAGCATCGGCAATTAATGCTCTTACAGTATCATAAGACTGGGTACTAAGCATAATTCTTAGGGTTTGGGACATATTACGAGAGATGAACCTTATTTTATGAAGTTCGGAGGCAGGTGTCAACAACTGCCTAAAAGACTTCAATATTTCTTCAGCATAAGCTGCAACCAACTCTCCATCTTTCTGTTTGCGGTCAATAATCCTGTCATATATCATATCATCATGATTAGGCAGTTGAAAATGGCGAGTTAATTCATTCTTGAATTCTACCCAAGTTTGAAACGCAGGATGCGACAAGTACCATTCAAAAGCTTCATCCTTGAGATGAGCAGTCACAAAACGATCTAGAAAGAGCCTGTCAGGAACAGCCCGAGCGATTTTGAGTTGTTCTAAACGAATAAGGAATTCCTTTGGTCCTGGGCCTGTAAGGGAACCTGTATAGGGCTACACAACAATCTTTGGAAACGAAGCTGACTGACCACCGACAGCTAAGTGACTAATGGGCACCTGACTACTGCCTAAATAGGGGGGATGTAGGCTGTTGGGATCCCAGATTAAGACTAGAGACCCTTCGGTCCACTTCTTTTAATCTCTCATATTCAACCAAGTCGACTGTTACCTGCAGGTTACCTCTAGGCGTCCTACCACGACCTCTAAGAAAAATAGCCGATCTTCCTCCCAAGCCATCGTTAGACCCCACTTCTGGATTTGAAGGATTTGAAGTGTTATCACGGGATTGAATTTCATTGTGGTCTCCTCTTCCCGGAGGAACTGCCTTGTTAAAACCCTCCACAGAAAAACAAGTTAACACCCAAGCCCCCAGGATACACCTTAATACTCTATGAAAATTTGCTGTTGGAATATGCATCTATTCACAACTAGCTCAAAGCCAATCCGAAAGAGCCAATGGTTTTTATAAGTGCCAATCCCTGATTAAATCCACCAAAAAGGAAAACAAAAAAACCCTTTTGAGAAAAAAAAAATAACAATTAATAGGCGTAAGGTTTCCAACTTGCGTCCAGCAAAACTGCACATAAATCAACCACCAAAACAACCGGGTTCAAATTAACAGACGGGCCGCCAAAATGAAGCGTGAATAATTGGAATTAATTTTAAGACCCTGTGTCACCTTTAATTCCCTTTGTGCCCAGGGTGAGTTGCTTCATTTAAATCCCACCCTAAGAGCACCCATGTACAGTTTGTACTCACGCAATGGAAAACCAAAGGTTCAGTAACAGAAAATACACTTTTATTCAAGCAACATAAGGTGAACTCCTCCTTCATACACAACAGTGTGTTAATTTTAAAGTGAAGTTGCCAATTGAAGAAATAAACTCTGTACAAAAACGTAATAATATGTCAAATATTCTCTTATAGAAAATAGATTAGGCTACACACCCGAGATATAATTTTAAACAGACCTGTAAGTTAAACCCCCAAAATCCCGTAGCCTACAAATTCATCGCACACCAAATTCAACCACATAACAGACAAGAATGAGACTCTTGGTAATTCTCGAATTTCTGGCATGATTATTTCACCCAAAATTCACGTAGGCTATGACTGAACTCAGCCCTTACACAAGCAAACTTAAACCATTGCAGCCGCAAAACCAAGGAGCTAACCTCCTTTCACCCGTGGTTTTAAATAGAACAAGTTAAACCTCAAATGCTTTCTCAACACCCGGGATCTTGAGAAAGTTTATTAACATTAATTTCACTTCGAGTGCAAAAGCACTAATTGAGTAGCCTACAACCCCAATGTTGTAACCATTCGGAAGTACTAATTCCCATTAAATTTCTTGTAAGAGTCTCCAAAATATACACAACAATAAACAAAAAAAACCCTACATTCCCTACTTGGCGAAAAATAATTGGCATGACATGGCGCATTTATTGTTCATTTTTCATTTGACCAGACACGTTTTATGAAATCCAATTTTGACAGTACTTTCTCTATAGTGACAACCACGTGCGCACCGTAGCTTCTCGTAAGAATAAGGCCTAAACAGAATCAATTGTAAAGTTTACCCTGCACTGCAGCTTTCTACTCACGGTACAGACGAGAGATGTGTTTGCCGGCCAACAACCTCTTCCTTCCAAGAACCAATTTCGGATGAACACAATCCTTCCTCTATATGACGGAATGGACAGCCAGCCAAACTGAAGACGACCCAAAATCCGTGCCAAACGTTGGGGGTCACCACGCCAGCAACCTGCTGACCACAGAAGGACGTTTCTCCAGTCACAACTCGGCCAACACCACCAGGAATGAAGACGAAGGACAATTAACTGCTACATTGCTTGGGTTTACATTTTGTTTAATCCAGGAAACCAAGTTCGTTGCCATGAACTCCCAAAGCTACAGCCACTCATGCCAAAAGCTGTCCACCAAGTACACCATTTTACCGACGACAAGCGTGAAGAAAACAACGCAGACGACGTCACATGGTACAAGCGCCAGCCTGCCAGCCAATCAACGCCTGTCATGCCACTAGCTAAAAATCGCCACAAACTATCTACACTATTTTAGATACTTGGTTAAATCAAAATTCCAACAAAACAAAAGGACACACTTTAATCAAAAATTAGCACAGTAATTAGTTTATTTGTTAGATAATTTTGAAAATTTTAAATTGGAAAACATTAACAAGATTCGAAACAGCAACAATCCACCAGCTGAAAAATGGATCCTGGAGGGACACTCCCATTATTGCCAATTCGGCACAGCAAGAATCCCCATCTAAAAAATCGCTACATAGTAGCAGACGATCCACACTCAAGGGATAACAACCTACAACCAGCCTGCATTGCTTTGAATTGTACCCCCGACAGCTCCACACTGTTGTCGCCCTTCCTACTCCACTTTGGCGTAAAATTCAGGATCCCCAGCAGCCTAATCTTTGAACCCGCAAGGAAAATTTACAACAGCGACGATACAGTAGTCAGACTGGAGACATAACTGTTAAATGCGTTCGAGGTGGTGCGTCAGCAAAACGCTATCGCAACTCAACGTCACCAAAACTTCTACAACAATACAGCACGCCCCTACAGATTTTTGGCAGACGATTTTTTTATTAATTAAATCCTTCGTGAGGATTGAAGAAATATCCAGAAAACTGCAGAAGGTTTGGATTGGACCATACAGACTAGTAGAATTCATAAATCCAGTCATCATAAGAGCAGTGCACTACCTGGACCCCTTCAAACCTGTCAGAGTGCACGTCAACCATTGTCGGCCATACTTCATGCAATCGAGAAAACCCGATTCAGCCTTTCTCAACACCCGACGACTTGGATTTAGCAGAAATCCAGAATGGAGGATTGAATGAATCCGAACAGGAAATCCGTGATTTGATTTCTAAACTAAACCTTGACCCATCCGACTATGCTGCAGAAATCGATGCACCTTGCTTCCAACCCGAGCAAAAGCTTGCCCCTCCACAACGAGCTGACCCCAGCCTGGCTCCCCCCTCCCCCGTCAAGCTTACCCTCAGCAAGCCCCCACTCCAGCCGATGGAGCAGGAAACCGAAAACGTAAGTTACCCGAGCCTCGCAAGTCTCGACGTTGCAGAAACGAAGACTTAAGGAACAAGAATTGGTAGAAAAGCGTAAATTACACCCAAATCACGGTTACCTGACTCGTTCCAGCACTAATACCCCAGAAATTAGGCGTAAGCGTAATTTCAATCAAGTATTAGTACAGGATCACGAGTAGCTAACCCGATCTCCCCCCCCCATTCTCATTCCGAAGAAATGCTGTACAAATGTGAAGAGTGCGTTCAAGCATTCAAAGTCGCATTTAGATTCACCGATCGTTCAGTCATACAATTACATTACGTAGGACACCGAAATAGGCTAGCTAATTCACACAAATAAAAAGATTCATAGCTATAAGTGCATACAATTTGCTAAAACCAAAATTCGCAATGTCAAAATTAGCACGACAGTCGCTACATATAGCAAGAGAAACGTGTTATGTGTGACGTTGCTGACGCTGGTAAAAAGCAAATCCTCAATTCCCATAATCGTATCGATTGCCGAAAATCATCGCAAATTGCCAACAACCAACAAATAAATAATTAACGATAAAGTTTGTAAATCCATCTTGCCAGTAGTAAAACAGTAAATATTCGAATTGTCAGCAAATGAGTGTCACAGTTCAGCATGAACCTACCTTGACAATGGAGGTGAAACGCACAAATGTGAAGTATGCGTTACAGCTCCGTAGAAATCCAATTTCTTCATAGAACGATTAATAAGTTGCAAACTTACCGTAAAAACCACTTCAGGGGTCAGCATGAATCATTTTATGTATTTATTGGTAAAATATGGTATAATTATAAGCTCTCTACGATATTTCGGTGAAAAGAAAGCGCATAAACGGCGTGGAACCATGGCGTGCGGTCGCATCAGTCTGAGCTCCTGCCCCATTTGCAGTATCGATGTTTACACCCGACCACAGCCGTTGTTTGTAACCTGTGCTGCTCTAGTTTTCACGCCGAATGTGTAAGTGTTACTCAAACTGTTATTGACTGCATTGATAAACACAAGAAGCTCACCTATTTCTGCGACCAATGCGTACCTGTTGCCGACTGTTTGATGTTTCGAAAGCGTGTCTTCACACAGGTTTTGCAGCGGCATTCCTTACTTGAATCATCTGTCAAGGAACTAACAGCAGCTGTCCATTTATTGATTAGACTTCAAACCGGTTCTAGACCCCTGCCGGTTCAAACCGGTTCCATCCCGAAATCGAGTCGACACGACCCAGCAAATGCGGCCGCCATCTTGTGTCGTCACTTCCTGTTGCCAAAACTGTTCTAACGGAACCTGAACACGTCTCAAGAAAATAAAACTCCGATTACCATTCTTGAATCAAATGAACCTATGAAATCTAATGCTTATACATAGTTTCCATGAATTTTTTGATGGGGCAATCAACTCCTCCCTACCGCACAAACCAACACTCAATCTTCCCCTTTGCATTATTCCACAGCGCATGGTGCCTCCACCCCATCTTATTTCGGCTTCACAAAATGACTGCCTACTTAGTCTCTCTCCACCTCGACAGATGGCGCCAGCCGCCGCGTCGTACTCTTCTTTAGAACACCTTTATAACGAAGAGTCGGGTTTCCGTACTTACTATTCCAAAGCTGACTACAGAAAACTAAAACAAGCTGCTGCTGCTCCGGTCGAACCTCTACTCACATACTCAAATAAAACTTCAGATTCCACCTCCAGCTAGACCTGAAATTAATCTCAACGTGTCTGCACCAGCTTCTCACTCAACAAATCCAACTGTTAAAATTTCCGTAGGTGGGCTTCACCCCAGCACTACAGCTGACTCAATAATTAAACTCATTCGCAATTCTTTCGGTTTTACTGTCGGTTGTTTTCAACTTCGCACAAGGTATTCTACTTACTCATCTTTCTGTGTTATGACTGCAGAATCAAATACTGACATTATCATATGCTCCAATATCTGGCTCCCTGATGCCAAAATTTTACATTTTTTAGGCAGCCCTAACCCTACTAGATCTGAAAATAACATCCAACGCAACCGAAACTCAGACAGTCAGACCAATGTGCCTCCTTCTCAAGCATCAAGAAAACGGCCACTCTAAGTCGCCACAGTCCTTTCCCACTGACAATATCACTTATCGAAAAAAACAAAAGTATGCAAGGCAAAATCCCAACTCAGATTACCACCCAAGAAGATACCGAGAATCAGTCCATTAGTGACAATGCAAGTGTCGCTAGTTGTTGCAGCAGCCATCATAACGTAATTCTGGAGGAGGCTCCAAGACCTAACTTTCATTCATCACTACAACTGCCGTCCAAACCCTTGTTCGTAGCCTTTCGTGCCTGTATTTCAATGCTATAGGCCTCTGTAACAAACTTGATGAACTTAAATTTGCCACCTCTCAACTTTCTCCCGGTATTATTGGCGTCTCCGAAACACACCTCACTCCAGCTATCCCCCGACTCAACCATTAACCTTAATGGCTATACAACTTACCGCAGTGACCGCTTACTCAGGGGTCACGGAGATGTGCTCATTTACATTAAAAGCAACATTCCGTCTTCTCTCACTGGCTCTTACTCCAACTCCCTCGGTGAATGGGAATCCTTGTGGTGCTCGATCGTCGTACCTTCATCCAACAATATCACTATTGGTTGCGCCTACCGAACTCCAGTAAAAGGCTACCCCACACACTGACCAAGTTTTCTCTCCATGCTTAACAATGCTGTGCCACCAACCCAACGTGTCCTTTCTTATGTATGGGGGATTGCAACCTGCCGAATATCAACTAGCTTAATGCCACTACCTCTTAACTTCATCCAAGTGCCAGTCTTGAGTTTCTGGACTTTATCCAAGACCATAATCTTGTACAACATGTTACGAAAACTACTCGCCATCGTTCAAACCAGTGCTCTAGTTTACTTGATTTTCTTATCTGCTTTCCTTCTCTCAACCTCTCCTCAGTTACTCACTCACCTGCCTTTGGGCGTGGCTATCATGATGTCCTCACTTTTTCACTTGATACTGACTTTTCTACCAAATCCAGTCCCTCTCCTTCTTACAACTTTCGCTCAGCTGACTACACGCTTATTAACCACATTATTTCCTGCATTGATTGGTCTACCGAACTTGCTCATCTTCATGTTGACTCACAGGTTCAAATACTTACCGCCTTCCTTCAAGCCAGTATCTCCCGTTTCATTCCTGTGGCCAAGAAGCCTTCTTCCTCCCGCCCATCTTGGTCTACACCGGAACTTCGTGCTTCATTAAACAAAAAAAAAAGCGTTTGTATCGTCTGCTTCGTTCCTTTCCGTCTCCATCTAACATGGCAAACTTCCTCGCTGCTAGAGAGAATGCTATTACGCAAATCAAACTTGCTAAAACTTCGTTTGAAAACAACCTTATTCAACGTTCCAAAAGCAACCCCAAATTACTGTTTACCTTTAAAATGATAACAAAACTGTCCCTTTAAGCTGTATCAGAAATTATGACAATACTTTCTCCCTTGATGATGTTACCATTGGTTCCAAGCTAAATAATTTTTTCTCCACAACTTTCCTTCCTGCCTCTTCTCGCAATCCTATTCCACCTGCAGCTGGCATCGTTCATTTCAGTGTGACCGATGTGCTTTCCTCTCTCCTATCCCTTAAGGAACACCTTTCTTCAGGTCCCGATAACATTCCTCCTATTTTTCTTCGTAATTGTGCCAGATCTCTTTCCTCCCCTTGTTTCACATTTTCTCCAATTCCATCCTTTCTAGTACCTTTCCGTCAAGCTGGAAGGATGCTCATATCACTCCAATTCGTAAATCGGGTTCCTCTTTTCTTGTTACTAATTACAGACCTATAAATCTCCTCTCATCCATTTCCAAAATCCTTGAATGGTTAATCTACTCTGATCTTTTTGATGAATGTTCTCAACTCAATATTCCTCTGGCCACCCAACATGGTTTCCTTCCTAAACGTTCTTGCCTCACCAATCTTCTCTCCACGTATGATACCATTACCAAACTTATTGACGTTGGTCTACCATGTGACCTGTTTTCTTTGATTTCAGTAAAGCTTTCGATACTGTCTCACATGCCAAGCTTTTGTCCAAACTTACTACTTTCGGATTTTACCCTGGCATTATTTCCTGGCTTAACTCCTACCTACTCCTTAGGTGGCAACGGGTCATTCTTCGTGGTTCCTCTGCTTCTTGGCTTCACATTACCTCAAGGCTCCGTTCTTGGTCCTCTCCTGTTCAATATTTTTATCTCTGACTTACCTTCTGTTATTCGTTCTCCTAATGCCTGCTATGCTGATGACTTAAAAATCTTCTCCGACTCCTGCAAATTACTTCAAGAAGACATCCAACGTGTTGCGCACTGGGCCTCTACTAATTCCCTTCTTTTTCATACTGATAAATGTCACGTCCTTTACCTTGGGAATAATAATCCACACTTTCCTTACTATCTTTCTGGCAAACTTATCACTCCTGTTACTAATCATCCTGACCTTGGGATCCTTATTGATAACGCTCTAAATTACAATCTTCACACTGAAAATATCATCTCCAAAGTCTTTCGTAAAGCCCATTTTGTACTGAAGCGTTTCTCCAACCTTACACCCTCCCTGTTTGCTATTTTATATAAAACCTTTCTCCTCCCAGTCTTTGGTTACTGCTCCCAAATTCGTCATCCCTACAATCTTTACTCACTTAATCAATTAAAAACTGCCAACGTCGCCATACCAAATGGTGTAACACTATTCGTTCCTTACCTTATTCCGATCGCCTACATAAACTTCATTCTTGCTTTTCTCCATTCTTGATCGTTTTCATCGTGGCGACATGATACTTACCCTACCAACTTATTCACAATCTTCTTGATGTGGACCCTGTTCTTTCCCTCATTCCAAATTTTAACTCCATTCGTGGCCACCCACTCCGCATTTCTGGCATTGTATCTCGGACTAAACTAAGCTTTCACTTTTTTACAAAAGGGTTGTTCAACCCTGGAACTCCCTCCCTCAATCTGTTGTTTGCGCTCCTTCACTCAATGCTTTCAAATCACGCTATGACGCTCTAGTTGCTTAATTTCTTTGGGGTTTTGGGGGGGGGGGGTGGGTGGGTGCTTCGTGCACCGTCAATCTCTATTTCTATTTCTATAAATGTGAAGTGTGCGGGATGAGCGACGCACATCAGATCCAAATAGACGATCGTACAGCAATTTTGGTTTTGCGAATCATTTTGTGTTCAGTTCTGACGATTATACGGATTGGAATTGCGCACACATGAAGATAATTAATTAATAAATTTAAGTAAAATTTTGCTAAGGACGAAAAATCCAAAATTACGGCAGTTAGGCTATCCCATGGCATGGCACTACGTAAAATGGATACATCAAGCAAATTTACAAGAAATTGACGTAAGACATTCACGTCGGATCATTTCAGAATTGCAGTGAATCGAAATTTACGTGATTAAGTAGGAATTCAGCACCCAGAAAACCTTGATGGTTCAGATGACATTCAGTAAGCACGTAAACAAAATATCACGACGCGAAATTCCAACTCGGAAAATGGCGGACAAAGACTTACCTAGTCAGCCTCACATACCAGCGAAAATCGTACGCAGAAACGTAAAAATAATTCCTAAAAACTACGTACAATTAACCTTGGTACCTTCAAGTAGCCGTACATGCTAAAACTATGTATGGATGGCATTTGTAAGTTATTACTAATGTACCAAAAAAAAGAGACCCTGTCATGCTCCTCGTTCCAAACGCAGGCGTGTAAAAATAATATCAATCGAGATAGCATCGAGAAGACCATCCATGAACTCCGGCCACGATCGCCTATGTTGACAACAGCTACCTATATGAACCATAACCTCCTATATCACGCACGTCCTCCTAAATGGCGTGAGGGCATAACCAACCAAATCGACACAGAAATTGAGTAAATACAATAAAAATTTCGGATTTTCGCCAGGCACGCGAGACGAAAATACGAGACGGTTAAAAATAATTAACAGAAAGGTAACTAGGGACTCGAATAATTAAAACCAAACAGATTTAATTTAACAAACACGAAAAAAAAAACACAATTTCAGTAGTATTTACAGGGGCAGCACAACTTTGCCTAGGCACATCCTAGTCCTGCGCCAAGGGTGACCAGAACCCAGGTAGGTGATGCGCGGCTCCACGACTTCAACGGGCGGTTCCACGACTTCGGGGGGCAGCTACATGGCTTCAGCGGGGGGCTCCATGGCGCTGGCAGGGGGGTTCCCAGCCCCAATGACAGGAGGCTCCACTGATCCGACGTCCTGGACGAGAATTAGCTTCTCAAGAAACTGAACATTCGGCACCGGAACCTCCACCTCCTCTCCCTCATCCATGACCTCCCCCTCCCCCATGACCTCCCGACAACGACGGGAGGAGTGGGGTTTCCAGGGGCAAGCTAGAAAAATAAAATTAAACAAGGTTTTAAAAATAACGTAAGGGTCAGCCGAATGTAAACATGCAAAAAACTAATTACCCCTGAAACGAGCCTAAACCGTAACTACGAAGCTCGGACAAATTCAAGACATGAAAATTAATTTAAGCGAAGAATCTCTCTCTTCTCTTTCCTCCCCCCACCACCCCCCTCGGGAAACATTGCGTCTACGGCCATCCAAATTGATCAAAACAAAGAAGTAAAACCAATCCTTTTTGAAAACGTAAATGAATTAAATGAATTTCCTCTTGTAAAAAAAAAAGAAGTTAAAGTAGCGATAGCCAACATCAGTAAATTGAATACTAGTACTAGAAAAGAATTTTCAACCACAGAACGATTAATATTACAAAAGAAAAGACCTAAGTAACCAGACACAATATTTCCACATTCCCCCTTTCACACCCCCCC
>JAHWFP010088429.1:18154-45107 GCA_023313725.1 Lithobius niger | reverse complement strand
CCCCCCCCCCCCCCCCACCCATCTCGATAGACATAACAGAAATTAAGCAATTCAGTCTCTAATTAAACGGAATTGGGTAAAGCAAAACGTCGTTTTTTTCCCATACAAGTAACAAAAAGTTTCAGGTTAAAACGATCAACAAAGGAAAGTGCTGATCACGTTACGGATTCTCTTTCCCGTTAAATTCAAAAAGGAACTACAAATCAAGAATTTGTTTCAAATAAGAAACTGATATGCTTAACGAGGGGAAACTAAACATAATCAGCTGGAATTAAATAAAATTACCAGATTAATTAGTTCAAACAATTAATACACTTACCCATAACTCTCGCACGATTTCGCCGCACGTCTGGTCCACCACCCCGTGCTCCAAAATGTGAAGCCCACATCCCTCACATCGATACCTGTGGGTGGCTGGTGCTTCCATTCCGCACGATGTCTTGCTAGCAACTGAAAATCGCGCAAAAATGCAGGAAATTGGAAAAATAAAATTTTGCTTCTCCTCTCACCCCACCCCCCTGTCGCTTACTTCCCTCGCATTGCGTAGCATTAAGAGACAGAGGCACCTGTCCAGCCACTCCTTAAACATAGCCGATCAAATTAATTTTGTTCTGAAAAAATTATTTTCACGAAATCGTTCATAAGACACTGCAAAATACGACAAACAACTGGTAATTGGTTCACAAACCTCATCTTATGCAACCAAAAAATTATTTAAGTAGTGTACGATTTTAATTAAGTAAATCAATTAGCAGCGATCCCATCGTAGCCGAGCGATAACCATCCTCATCGGTACAATGGATTGATGGCAGGTACCTTTAACACCGAAATCGTTTGTTGTCACGTCACTAGGTGGTGCCACTAGCAAACGTCGGTCACACTCGCCTAAGCAAAAGCGAAACCGAGTCGAAAACCGACCATCGGAGAACGTATATAAGTCACGGGGCAAATTGAAAAATAACTGGAAATAGTTTATTACAGGGTAAGGTTAGAAATACCATAATCATTATTCGCGAATCGTTATAATTACGTATGCAGGAGTAAAAGAGTAGTCAAAAACAGATTACACTCGAAATTCTTTTCTGTTGTTTCAGAGATAAAAGGACATCGATGATCGACAGGGAAATCGGTGAATGACAGGGACATCGATAAACGACAGGGACATCGATAAACGACAAGGACATCGGTAAACAACAGGGACATCGGTAAATGACAGGGACATCGGTAAACGATAGGGAAATCGATAAACGATTAGAAAACCGGTTACCGGCCAACAAACACATCACCACGAAAACAGAAAACCAAACGTTAACAGCGAAACCGAAAAACATAATCAAGACCCCTGCGAATGAGAATAATGATTTATTTTATCTCAAATTTTAGTTACTCCTGATTCTCCCAGTAGTCCAGTTGCCAAATGCTGATTTTTGGCCTAACCTAAAAAAACTGTCTGCACAAAATGTTTTTGCGCAGAGATGTTCTACAATATGTCCCTACCCCAAAACATAATGATGCCACCTTGGCACCGTTGGGGAATTCAAGATGACGCCCAAAATAACGACAACAAAACGTTTTTTTGCCTTTAGAGTCTAAACCGTTCATCATTGAAAATTAATTGGTTACCAATTATGTTTAGAATAAAATTTCCTTTAAAAAAGGTTTTATTCATATTTTTGGTAAAATTAATCCTTCTGCCGAAATTCGTTATTTAAGTTATTTTAGGCCGTAAACGCATGTTACATATACAATTCCTGACTTTAAACAGCTGCAGTACCCGTCCTAATTCGGATAAATGGACATCATTAGGCTTAAATGAAAGACGAAAATTTATACTTTCCAACAACGGTAATTAAAGAGATTTATATCAATTAAGCACAGTGCTACAACGTATGTAAACTGCCGTAGCTTAGCTCCTAATTAAAGTAAATCGCTTTAATTACCCTTGTTGGAAAATATACATCTTCATCTTTCATCTAAGCCTAATCACGTCCATTTATATGAATTTGAACGGGTACTGCAGCTGTTTAAAGTCAGGAATTGTTTATGTAACATGCATTAACGGTCTAAAATAAATTAAATAACGAATTTCGGCAAGTAGGATTAATTTGACCAAAAACATGAATAGAACCTTTTTTGAAGGAAATTTTATTCTAAACATAATTAGTAACTGGTTAATTTTCAATCGGATGAATGGTTCAGACAGTTTAGAAGCAAAAAGCTGTTTTTCGTCGGCATTTTTGGACGCCATCTAGAATTCCCCAAGAGTACCAAGGTGGCATCATTATGTTTTGGAGTACGGACATATTGTAGAACATCTCTGCGCAAAAACATTTTTGTGCAAAGTATTCTTTTGGGTTTTCGTGCCGGCTGCCGGACTACAGTGAAATAAAATAAAGACAGGAGCCGCATGGTAAATTTAAGACAACACCTAGTTAAGAAAAACAAAATTGTAACAGTCGTTTTGAAAACTTTATTGACCAAAATTGTTACATAGGCCAGAAACTCAAGAATTACTACCACGAAATTGAACATTGTACATTATTGTAATTGTAAAACAAAGTGTCTGAAATGTATAACTCATGAAAATATGTACTACCACAGTAAGTATGAAAATAATACGTTTATCAGCACTCATCCCCCCCCCCATGAAAAAAAAAGAAGTTCCAGGAATTTTTTTTGGTTTTGCATGCGAACCCATCAAAAGACTTTGAAAATTTAATAACACATAGGCTCATCGAAAAACAATTAGGTCCCCTTAACAATCATTCCACCCCCGATAGTAAAATAGGATTACAAATATGTATTCGAACAAGCTGAGAATTGTATGCAAGGTCTTTTACTCACGGAAAACTTAAAAACTTTAAAAATTAAGGGTATTCTGAGCACATCCTGAGAAGTTTTTCCTTGCATTTTAGTCAAGAAGTTTACTCCAGCAATTGCCAGTAAGTAGAATCGTATTACGGAATAAGTTAATCAAAGTACTAAATTAAAATTAAATTAAGGAGATAAGTCGTTACCCCAAGTGAGGAGTAGCTGACCTTATTTTAGAAAGGGCGTTGTAAATATTTTAAGAATTAGCACTTTCTGATATAAAATATAGGTATCGGTACCTAGTGGTACACAAACTATACACTCTATCGATATAACATTAACTTATTTGACAACAACAGTTTACAACGTCCATTTTATTATTATCAGGTTAACAATTAGCTTTAGTTTAGCAGACGACACTCAGTGCACTTGGCTTCAGCCTCATGCACTTTAATTGCTGCCACATGTGGTCCCATCCAGATACTCAGTCAATATTAGCAGTCTGGCATCTAAGCCAATCAGCTCCACCCTCAACCTCAGCATCCAATTGCACATTTCTGCAATACAAAAGAACACGATGCAGGCCCCCTTTAAAAGCAAGGGCCCAGCAGATTTTCTCTCTCTCTCCTGACATTTCTGGACATCAAAAGCTACTAGCCACTGAGCCCTTAGGTGCCGGATTCCCAGCAGCATTATTTCAGAGTTAAGTAATATTGACGATCTTGGACTTAGCCGAATTTTAAAGGAGCTTCCCTCCTTTAGCCGAATTTTAAAGGAGCTTCCCTCCTTTAGAGACTAAGTCCCGGTTTAGTGTTTGGAAAGGGCGCATCTTATCTAAGAGCCCCTTTTCTTATTGCCCTTAGTCCCGATTAATTAAGAGTGCTTTAACTTAGAAACTTCGAAGGTTTAACTGAATTTAACAGAGGGATAACCCTAAACCCTAAATAATTTAATTAAATAGCTTTCGGATCGTATATCTTGTGTGGACTCCCTTACTTTGCTCATTATTGCTTTTTATGTGCTGTAGTTAGTAACATTGCAATAACGCCGTCCGGTACGACTTTATTATTACGTACCCCTGTTTATGTTCGTAAGAACTAACAATCAGGATTACGAGAGATTTACAAGTTGACCTTAAAGTTACTATTAAGGACCAAACAGAAATTTGACTGCACTGGTTTCAAAACAATATGAACCACCCTTACTGGAAAAAGATTGGCTATCCATCTTAAGAATTAATTTTGATTCTTACTATGATTTAGAAACTAAAGTAAAATATGCCAAAAGGGTTAAAAGACTAAAATTGCAGGGCCCTAACCTGCTTAATTTTAGTTTTTATTGCCTAACCAAAAACATATATTACCTGATTTAATAGCAGTTCCCCCCTTTTGAGCTTATTTTCCCCTAGAGTCTTGAAAGTTGTCTTCCCTGCCAAACTCGTATGGTACTGCGCATGCGCGGGCCTGGGTCTGCTTATATAAGATCCGGCGCAGCGTTCCGTTGGCATCATTTCTCCACCTTCTAGAACCTAGCTCATGGAGGGGAGGCATGGGCGGGAGTTAAAGTAATTTATATTTTCGGTTAGGCAATAAAAACTAAAATTAAGCAGGTTCGGGCCCTACAATTTTAGTTTTTTTATAGCCGACGAAAATAAAATTACTTGTTTTAATAGCAGACTTCGTCACTCGGTGGAGGGCTAGGTTCAAAGTTTTTCCCCGCAGTACGAGCTGGCATCCCCAGGAAAGGAACTTTACTGATAAAGACACATCTGCTGTCCCAACCACTTTTACCATGTTGGCGGAGCCGGGCGTGGCAGGCCCGTAAGGGGACTACAGATTTCCTAGGTGAGATTGGGGAGTGTGGTTTGCTCAAACGTATGTTAATAATATTACCGCATGCAGTGATCCATATCATAAGGGGTACAAGGCAAGGAGAGGCGGAAGGTCAGACTGGAGGTAAGACCTTGAAGGTGATGCTTAGTTCATGGCGGAGGTATCTCAGATGGATGGAGAGGCAGACCGGAGGCAAGGTTGAAAATGAGGAATGGTTGAATAGTTGAATACGGACGGCGAACAGAATGTGAAGGTAAAGTCTTCTTTCTTTTCTACTCGTGTTTCTCTCTCTCTCTTTTTTTTGTGTGGAGGCGGTGGAGAAAAACATCTTCTTGTGGAAGCGAAGGAAAAATGAATATGTTAGATGAAGGTTCAAAAGTTCTAATGAAAAAGTTCGGGGTGGATCTTGAGCGAGGAAAATGGTTATGCCACCACAAGGAGAGGAGGGAGGTACAACCGGACGTCTCGCTGGGCCAAGGTAGCTGTAGAGGTTAAATTTTGCGGGTTGAAAAGGAGAGGAGGCTAGGGAATCATCCTAAATCCTAAAGCAAACCCCGTGGCTTTGGCGTGGCACCAGGAGCATGGTAAATCTCCTTCCGCGGTTTTGATGTTTGAGTTGATGCCATGGAAGACTGGGATGAAGGTGGTGGCATTGTCTAACTGCCAGACCGAATAGTTTGAGATTCTGGACGTGACAGGAGTTTGAAGGGTTTGTCGCCAAATGGAGATGGGTGAGTAACCAGAAGGACATGAGCTGGACCTGGTGGCCGGTGCCGGAGCGGAGGCAGGTTCGGAAGCAGAAGTGATCGTTACGGAGGCGGATGGTGGAATGGCCGGATGAAATGGATGAATGGCAGGAAATGGAGAGACGGCGGAAGAGTCTCTCGGTAACACCGGAATGTCGTGCAGGGCAGGCGGAGGCAGCGTAGTTTAAGTCAATGCCGGATGTGGTGTTGGAAGGGAAGGAGTGTAATACCTCAAAGCTGTAGCGGATGGGTCTTCCAACGTGGAAGGTAGCGGCGACGGGGCTGCCTGATGTAGCGTTAGTGGAGAAGGTGGAGGTTGCAAGATAGCGGAGGATCGCGAGGAGGGCGAGGCAGCACTTATTGAGGAGGGAGCATTATGAAGTCGTCGCGTCCGTGAGTGTGCGCAATAATAAGCCCTCCATGGCAGTGAAGATGGAATAGGAGATGGCCAATTGTAACGCGCTCGGAGGAGGGCATAGTTGACCCGCGTAGAAAAGTATCGCCTATCTGCTACTTCGAGTTCATTTGAGAGTGCTTCATTTGATGCACGTAAAATGGCGTTCTCGGCTTGAAGTTTATCTGAACGAACAGCTGCCTGGCGTAGGGCTGGTAATTCCGCGAGAGAGAGGAGCGAAGAACAGCGTATTCCTTATTGAAATGTTCCATGAATGCGAGTACAAAATCTACGTTGAAATTCAGGTCTTCCATTTCTCGTACTGAAAGGTACAATCCTCTCATGAGGGCATCCCGTAAAATGGCTGCAGATGGAAAGGGAACAAGGGGGTGTGGGGACACTGTGTTTTGTGCGGATGTACTTGATAGCGGAGAGTGAAGTGGAGGTACAGGAAGGTTGAGCACAGTCACCATCTTGGAACTGGGCGGCAGCGGTGTTTCTGTGGAACATGCCGCCGTGGGGGTGGAAAAGGAAACCGTGCTACCTTGCTTTTTATGCTTTTAGAGGAAGGTATACTAGTCTTGACGGTACAGATGCCAGACGAACCAGGTATGGCGGAGACGGCTTCTGACACAGGATGTCGTTGTTGGAATGGAGAATGTGGAGGTTGATTGCGGGAGAACACTATTTGCTTCCGAGGGTGCTTTGCGGAAGGACTGGGATGCTTGTCGATGGATAGCTTGTGTCATTTCGGGGAAGGCGGACGTGTTTCAGGAAATGACTTCTTCCGCTTCAACGGCATGGAGGCGTGTGAGAGTTCGAATTTACGAGAGTCTGGCTGACCTGGAGCAAGTGGTAGCCTGACTGAGGAGGTACTCTTCCATTTTGATCCTTTTTTGTCTGTGCATGGATGGTCTCCTTTGGGTAAGTCGGGAAGGAACGGAGGGGTTGCGGAGGAACGGAGGGTAGGATCGGGAGAAGTCTCTTCAGTTCTTGAGGTAGCGGAGGCGGCTTCTTTCTGCCGACGTGCTCGGTCCGCACGTTGTTTGGATAAATGCTGATGATTTCTAATCGTGATTCAGCGAGGGAGAGAAATGCTGACACAAATCCTGCATTTCTTCGTCCATCCGTCGCACAAACGGTGTCGTTGACAGCTTGGATGCGGGTCAAATCGTTTCTTCATTGAAGGTCCAGCAAAACCCGGACACCCACAAGGCTTTAGGGAAGGAATATTCGGTAGCGAAACCGGACTGGCCTGTGGAGGATCGGCTTGATCGTGGACAGAACTGTCGGACGAGTTTGAGTCCGCCATGATGGAAGAGTTGCGTGACAATGACGGTTACTGCGTGCGGAGCATTTGAATTTTTGACGGTTATGACGTGGTGAGGCATGCCGCCTGGTGGCGGAGACGTGAAACAGGCTAAAACGGATGATCGAAGATAGCAATTGTGTTCGTAGAGGGCGCCAGGGTAGGCCAGACGGAAGAAATGCAGTTGGCGTGGTGCATCACGTGTTGGTTTTTTTTTTATATAGCGGCAGTCATGCGGAGGAGAATAGCCGAAGTACCATGTGTTGAAGTCAGGACGTATGTGGAAGCAGAGGGTGGAATGAAGAAATCGTAACCAGTGGTAAAAGTCTGATGAAACGATGAAACGGTGACCAATGGGAGGAAGGGAGCGGAGGTACCTGATGATCCTGGAATATATCTTTTCCTTTGGAAAAGGAGGTGAAGCGAGAATTCTACTCAGGGAGATGTAGACAAACAGGCGGAGGCATGAACTGCTTCCCCCGGAGGGTAGGTAGATCGAGATCGCGGACCTGTATGATGCGGAAGGGTAGTAGGGAACTACTGAAGGTATGAGTAAGCAGGAACGGAAGAACCAAATGTGTGAAGAACCAAATCGGAGGGCCCATAAAATGGGAGAAAATGTCATGTGTTCAAAGCGGAAGAGCGGAAGTCAGGATTGTTCAAGAGTAGGTGAGGGTGGAGGTGTTAGATCCTTCGTACAAGAGGGTCGAGCGGACGGGAATGATGGTGAACCGGCAGTGGTCAGTGTTGCGGATGATGACATAGATGAAAGGGGTATGATAACCTTTATAGTGACAGGCCGGTGTCGTAGAGTCAGAGGAGAGCGTGGAGAGAGTGAGAGGAATTCCGGGGACAGGTGGTTCAAGAACCGTATATTGGACGTCATAATGAGGCTCCTCTTCGCAAAGTAGGTTGAACGTGAGGGTCGAAGAGGCGGAGGGTCCAGAAGCCAGGTGCGGAGGATGGACTTCAGAGGGAAGGTACGGGCTGAAAAATGACCCGTTGAATGTTGGAAAAGGGAGCGGAAGGTGTAAACAATTCGGAGGGAAGAAAGCTGGAGATGATCGAGTATCCGTACCAAGATGAATCTTGACGACAGGTGACGGCAGAAGCAGAGGTGGAAATGGTGACGCTGAACAAGCTGGGGCGGAAGGGGCCTCCAGGGCGGAGGCTGTGAAAGAGGATCCAAACTTCCGAAAGGCCCCTCTGGGCAGCGGAAGGGAAGTGAAAGGTGAGGTTAGGAAAGACCGCGGAGGGCAGCTGCCGAGGTAGCCGGTAGAGAAAGGAGTGTGCCATAGGAGGACGGCCAGAACGTCGAGCAGGCGCTTGAGAGATGTAGGGACGTCGGAGGGAAACGTGTCCTTCCCTTGATGAGAGAAAAGAGTCTTCCGGTTGTGAGGACGCGGAGGAACAGCAAGTCTGAACCGACCGAGTGTCATTTACAGCCATGATCCAATGGTACGGAAGAGGCATTACACCGAGAGGAGTGTCGAAGTTCGCTGGTCAAAGGCGAAGGAGTGGTAGATCTTGATGCGGAGGCAGAGACACGCAAACGGGACGTGGTGTCTCGGGTTAGTGGTTCCAGAGTGGAAACGGTAGACGAGAAACCTCCCGTCGGAAGGGAAGGCGGCGGCGGCAAGCCCGGGAAGGGAGGAAGAGAGCCATCACGCACCGAAGGAACGGAGGCAGCCATAGTTCTCCAGGAAGAACCGCGGAGGGCGGAAGCAGTTCAGACAAAGCGGAACGGAGGTGTCCTTCCGCAGGACGGAGGTATGCGGAGGGGAAAGCTCAGAACGACCACACGCGGTGATTGCCCTAGAAGAAATGATGCCAACGGAACGCTGCGCCGGAGCTTATATAAGCAGACCCAGGCCTGCGCATGCACAGTACCGTACGAGCTTGGCAGGGAAGACAACTTTCAAGACTAGGGGAAAATATGCTCAAAAGGGGGAACTGCTATTAAAACAGGTAATGTATATTTTCGTCGGTTATAAAAACTAAGATTTCACCTGTTGACACAGCCGAAATTGTTGATGGCTTTCCCGAATTGTTCAGTCCTGGTATGGGAAAGTTCAAGGGGTATAAGGCCACGATTCAACTAAAAGCTGACACAAAATCTGTGTATTGCAGAGTCCACCCCGTTCCTTTAGCACTCAAAGAAAAGGTAAACCAGGAAATCGGGCGCCTGGTGAGCCTTTGAATCCTGGAACCTGTGGAAACCTCAGAATGGGCAACACTGATAGTGATAGTTCACAAACCCGGGGAAGAAATCCGGGTGATTGGTGACTACAAAACCACCGTGAACCCACAATTGGAAGTTGACCATTATCCGGTTCCCACGGTGGCAGAGTTGTTTAGCGAATTGGCAGGGAGTGACACCTTAGCCTTATCAATCTTAAGGATGCCTTTTTACAGGTTGAACTAGGCCCTGAATCTCAAGCTGCATTAACTATAAACACGCCTCTGGAACTTTTTCGTTGGTTATGTGTACCTCTAGGCCTAGCGTCTAGCTCCAGAGGATCATGACCAAAATAACGAGTAAAATCCCTAAATGTATGCCATTTTACGATGACATTCTCGTAAGTGGCAAAGGGGCAAAACACGACAAGTCGTTGAACTAGCTTTAACTGCTCTGCAGGAGGCATGGGTTAGGCTTGGGATCGAAAGTGTAAGCTGTCGCGTTTTGAATTAAAATACCTGGAGCATATGATAAATGCAGAGGGCCTGCACACCCTTCCAGAGGCCATTGAGGCTGTCACAAAAGCACCAAATCCTACTTGCATTCCTGAGCTACAAAACCTTCCAGGATTTGTGAATCATTACTCTAAATACCTACCGAATCTGGCTCATATTCTAGCTCCAGTTACCCGGTTGTTAAGCCCTAAAGTTAAATGGGTTGGGGGGGGGGGGGGGCAGATTGTGACCAGGTGGTTAACAAAGTCAAACAACTGTTTATCAAATCAAATGTTTTGGTCCATTACGATCCCAAATTAAAGTTAAAACTAGTTTGTGAAGGTTCTCCCTATGGAATTGGGGCGTGTCTTATGCATGTTATGCCTAATGGTGAATCACGACCAATTGTCTTTGCTTCGCGCAAACTAACAAAAGCGGAACAGGGATAGTCATTTTGATAGAGAAGCCCTCAGCGTGGCGCGGGGAGTTAAACGATTCCATGAATATGTTTATGACCAAAAGTTCATATTGTAATCTGATCAGAAAGCATTAATATTAGTGGTGTACCGATACCATAATTCCGATTCCGATGCCGATTCCGATACCAAAAACCGGTTCGTTACGGTTCCGATTACCACGTGGCAGTGCCACAGCGAATGGAAAAAAATCAATAATAATGAATTAATTATGTTCAAGGAGTCTAGGGTTCTGCTGTGGTAAATGTTTATGTTTTATTTATTTGTATAATTAAATAAAAAATTTTAGATTCAAATTTTAAAAAAAAGTTCAAATGACGCGTAACGATTTTTTTAGGCAAGATTTTTACTTCCAATATTAATGCCAAGCCTTTTTTCTAATGGTGCTGATATCATTAAAAATGTTTGCCTTCCGAATGTATCAAAGTTAATTTAATAAAATTTAAATTAAATTAAATAACTTAAGTTAAAAAAAATAGTTTGAATAACTAGAAAATTGAAACGATTTTTTTAATTCTGCCCTGGACCTGCATTTTAAAATAGGATTTTTGTTTCTTAGGTTGGTCCAAGCACTTAGTGAAGCTGATACGATTTAAAATTGTTGTTTTCTTGATGTATTAAATTTAATTTTTTTAAACTTAAATTAAAATAAAAAAAACATTAGTTAAAATAAAAAAAAAAAACTTAGGCTAAATAAGAGCATGCTTGAAGATTTTTTGCAGCCCGGATGCTTTTTGCAGCTCGGATTTATTGCAGGCACTGTTGACTCCAGGTTGACTCCAATCAAACGCACGATTTAGAAGCAAAATGGCGCGTGCAGGGGTTTCCAAGGATGTGATCGCTGAGAAAATAGGAAACAACTTAATGATAATAAAGTCCTGACATCCTTAAACAAACAGGAATCAACTGTAACGTATTCTGCTTAGTATATTAACATCCTAGATGGGATTTTATGGTAATATGATGCGAACTACTCAACAAAAGTTGATATCAACAGGCAAGTGGCCCAGTAAAAACGCACGAAAATGTGTTAGCTCTTCATCCAAGATATACTCAAGCACCATTTAATGACGATTTAAACTACTGAAATAAATTTTCTGTTCTAAGGTCTCTTAAAAATATTCTTTCCAATGATAGCATACCCCTGGAAAAAGGAAACTAGATGACAATATCAAGTGATTTAGTGGTCTATGTCGAATTTGAAAAGTAGTCAGTATCGGCCAACCAAGATAGCAGTTCCGGTACCGGTTCTGATACCATGGAACCGTACTCAGAACCGGAATCGGTATTGTAATCCGTACACCACTAATTAATATGGATTTATTGTCCTAACAAGGGAATCCCACAAATGGCGGCAGCTCGTGTACAGCGTTGGGTCGTAACGCTTACACCTTTGACTTCCAGCATATACCTGGTAAACAAAATTTAACAGCCGATGCACTGTCTAAGCTGCCCCTCCCAAATGTTGAGGAGTTTGAAGAAGCTGAGGATCAGTATCACGTTTTAGCGTTAGAAACAATCACTAATTTACCTGTGCTAAACGAAACCTTGGTATTGGAAAGTAGAAAGGACAAGTTTCTATCTAAGGTGTATCGTTACGTAAACCATGGGTGGCATGCTACTTGTGATGACCTTGACAACAGTACTTCAATGAAATCTCTATCGTATCTGATACATTGTTTTGGGGATATCGAATTATCGTGCTGAAAGCCTTGCGTAAACAAATATTGAAAGATTTACATAGTTCTCACCTAGGAATCGTTAAGCTAAAGGCACTATTGAAAGCTCTCCTGTCCAACATATATGTGGAATACGAAGGTGAGACAATTTGGCAGATAAAAGGGGCCCTTATGGAATACTCGAGCTCACCAGTATTACAACATCTCGATGGCAACACCATCTGAAGGAAACTTTTCCGGATTTAAAACTGTAGAAGAGATTAGTGGGCGATGCAATCACCATACTTAAGAAGGGGCAGACAAATAACGTGCAGCGAGTCCTAAATGCTTGGGTAGATGAGGTCAACCTCACGTATGAAGTGGAAAAGGAAGGTAGATTGCCATGTTTGGACATATTACTGGAAAGCAAGAAAGATGGTACCAACAAGATAAAAAACAACAACATCTGGCAGGGGAAATCCCATACATTCTGGGCACCCGGTGGGACAACTGAAGGCGCTTTCACAAAACGAATTTCACAGAGTAATACGGAATTCAAGTGATTAGGGAACAGCTAAATACCACCTAGGACTGGCTAAAGGAAAATTCATCAATTTGGGGTACCCACCAAGAAGTCTGAACAGAATGATAAGCAAAGTGGTAGGAATGGACCAGGAACGAATGGAAAAAAAGAAAATGACGAACTAAAGAAAAATGGGTTCGACTCCTACATCAAAAACAGTACATGCCTTAAAGAACTCCTTATGAAACAAAGAACAAAAGCGGGACCAGGTGGGAGGAAGAAAGATGAAGAGCAAGAGGCTGAAGAAATGATCCTAAAGAAAATTCAAAATACTAACGAAGGAGTCTGTGGTGACTGTAGAGCTGTCTATGTGGGTGAAACAAGAAAAGGAGTCAGAAAGAGGGTTAAACAACACATAGCCGATACAAGAAATGAATTAAGGACGAATAGCATTGCAGTCCACCACACGGAGACGCAGCACGAAATAAATTGGGAAGGAACAAAAACACTTCTAATCTCCAATTCAAAATATAACACCACATCCGAGAAAATATCCAGGGACCCTCAAACCCGAGAATTAGCTTTCTAATGCGTGGCGAACTCAATCACTTAATGAGAGAAAAATGGGCAACAAACCTAACAAAATTCGCAGGCCATGCTCACGCTTCAATTTTTTAGCAGACGAACGCTCGTTGCAAGGTGTTTTGAGTTGAAGTAGTGAGCCAGAAGATGACGATCGTCTGTGTATTTTCAACTCCAGGAACTGCTGATCATTGAAAATTTGCAAGGATATGCTGGCAGACATTCTCAACTGACAATGTTCAGCTGCTCTCAGATGTAAGCCACACATAGGTAAAGGAGACAGGTGGCTTCAATCATCAGTCGGGGAGGGTCAACGGCTGAAATACTAAAGTGATGATGTAAACTTAAACTTAAACAAAATACACAACGAAAGCCAAGCTTGTACGGTTGGATGAGTAGAGAGTTCACTGCTTGGCAGAAAGTGTTTTGTTATAGGCTGCCTTCCAGCCTGGCTACAATCACATTATGAGTAAGCCGATTCCAGTGGTCATCATGCGATAAGAAAAGAAGTGCTTCACGACATTGGTGTTCACACATGCGTTGTAACTTGAGGCGGTGTCCATAAGTGCCAACGGACAGCGCCAAGGTGAAGAACCCTTTAGTCACGCCGCGATCAATCCCACTCAGAATTTTGTACGTGTGAAGTAGGCCACCTCTAATGTGGCGGTCGTAAAGGCTCGTAAGGCCAAGCTCCCTGAGCCTAGCATCGTATGGAAGTGCACGCAGTCGTGGAACAAGCTTGGTAGCGCACCTCTGAATGCGCTCAAGGAGCTGCTGGTATTAATAAGTTGAGGGCTCCATACCTGGATGCAGTATTCAAGGTGTGGCCTGATGTGTAGAGTGTTTTAAGGGAGGTGGTGCTGAAGAAGAAAAAATGCTTCTTGATGGGGCCAAGCAGCATATTGGCACGTCGGGCAGCAATAGCATATTGCCTGGTGACCTTAAGATTTGACGTAAACGTTACACCAAGGGATTTGACCTCATGGACTTCAGGGAGCTGCTCAGTTCCAATAAAATAGGTAGCATGGAGGTTGTTGGGACCAACATGAAGCACTTCGCACTTGTTAGCATTGAACTTCATGCCATTGTACAGGGCCCAGTTACTGATCTGATTAAGATCATCTTGGATGATGTCACAATCTTCGGCGTAAGGAGTTTTCTTGAACAATTTGTCATCATCAATGAAGAGACTACTTTGAGATTTAGCAAGGTCAGGCAGATCGTTGATAAAGAGTAGGAAGGGCAGGGCCCAGAACTGTTCCCTGCGGAACACCACTGATAACAGGGGATCAGTCTGAGGCATGTCCTCCGCAGACCACTCATTATTTGTTGCCTGAGAGAAAACTTCTAAGTGTTAATTGTTTAATTTAGGTTAATAAGCCCTAAACCACCGATATATCGGTATCGGGATTTCGGTATCGGATCGGCACAGTATCTGGACGATATGCCATCCAGACTTTCTTATTATTACGTAATTAAAGCCTAGCATTAAGTAATAGCATCGTCCATTCGGCCGTTAGCCTAATTAATTAACATGATTCACTCATAAGGAGTAAGTTAAACAAGTGCACCTAGCCTGAACTGCTAGTTCAGCCTAGTGCACTTTGACCATAAGCCTAGCCATGAGTAGTCCAGATACTACTTATAACTCAGTGGCCCCAGACCAGCTCAGAACCCTTTCAGTCAGCTCCTGTTCACACTGTCTAGATCCAGTTCTAACCAGTCCAGCAGGGACAAGCCCAGACTTGTTCAAGGGCAATTCCAGACATGCTCAGGCAACCTTTAGTATTGAATCAGTTAGAGCTCTTGGGTATATAAGCATGCCCCCAACAGAATAAATTAGACTTGGATTACAATTCTGACACTGAGAGGCCACCATTCACTGAGCACCCCTGACCAGGAACCTAGATGAAGCAGATGTACCTAGATGTCTAGTTAAGTAGAACTGAAACCTTTATAGACTTTAGAATAGTTATTGGACTTAAAATAGTCAGAGTGTATTAGCTAGGACTTAAATAGTCAAGAGCTTAAGCGTAGGACTTGAATAGTCATGCTAGATATATTGGACTTAGTATAGTCAAGGTATAAAATCAGGACTTAGAATAGTGTAGTTGTTGAAATACTAGAACTTAGGCCTAACACTGGCAAGGACGCATTAGCATCATCAGTAGTTTAGAGACCCACTCCTTTAAGTTAAGAGTACTTAAATAGGGATTTAAGAGGGAGTCGCTGAACCCCACTAATACTAACCGATTACCATGAAATAAACAATTACGTTTTCGTTCAACCAATAAAACTTGTGTGGTGTCCCTTACTTGCATGACGATTGTGATTATTGTAAAGCTGCAGTTGTTAGATATTATTATTATTATTGCCGGCCGGTGTTGAGCTAAGTCTCAACACAACATAAACTGGCGTAACTCAGTTTAGCTGTTTTACACTAAGTTTACAATGGTGACAGATAGTGAATCAAATTAACCCACGCCCTCATATTACAAAAGAAAAAAAAGCAGCATAGATCACATGTCGGTAGAGCAAGGAAAGAGTTAGAGTCAAGTAAACAGAAAATTGATAGATATTTCGAGTTTATTTCGTCTAGAAAAGCAAAAACGTCCTTCACCATCGGGAATCTTAACTTAATTCTCGATAGAGCTGGAATAAATTTTGCTAACTTACATCCTGTAAAATTTCGATAGTTTTGACGAAAATCAAACGTAAATACGACTTGTAAACAAGTCAGAAAGCACGAAATTCGTAAAAATACATGAAATCTGACACAATGGCACGTGTCTGTGGTGAAAAAAGGCTACGAAAGTGTGTGATATCTCTACTTTTATTCCTTGTTTCTTAGTGCTGTGCATGCTGTTTGGCCTGGGACTGAGTCCTTTAGATTCTTGTGCTCCTTTTTGAGTGCTCGTCACCATTTTTTCCCCTTTGCTTCTTTAACTGCCTAGTTTCGATTGTTTTGTTACAATGCAATGCTTTTTATGTTGTAGTGTGTTGAGAGGTTGCTAACCTCGTGACTACCGTCCATCTTGTGTTCGGTTGTTCTCTCCTCAACTTGTGTGACGATGGTCAACTCATCTTTTAACCCATCTTTTAAGTGACTATGCCGTTTTCCCCGAATGATTGTCGTCCCAGAGAAAATATGTGCATTTTGTTTCCAAGTTGTTTCCTGGTTGGACCACCCAAACTGTAAGTGACTCATTATTATTTGTACTTGTGTGCCAAAGCTAGTTTACTGTCGGTATGGAAATCCAAGAGAGATCCCAACATGTTTGTTTGCCCTGAGACAGGATTGAGGTATTTGTACTGTGAGAATAGATTAGATGTTCCATCTTATGAAGCTGTGGAAAGTTTGTTCCAACCAGCGAATGAGTTTGTTTCATCATGATCATTGTCCCTCTTGAATAAACGTCACGTATGCGAGTATTATGACAAAGGTTGATTTAGTTTCTTATTAGCGATCATCCCCACACGGCCTCAAAGTAAAGTCGGCGGGGGTTCTTGACGAACCAGGACCTAACACGATGCAGCTTTTAGCTTTAATCTCCCCGACCGCTTTATTACGTGGTAGCAACTAGGCCTAATTCGAAACTACTCAATCGGAGATCAAGAACTACCAATCAACCACTACGTTCACTTCCCATTTATTTGTTTATTTTTGTTTTTCGTCCCGGCAAGCATCTAGAGGTCGCTCAGAGCATCACGCACGATGGAATACAATTGGTTTCGTCAACCCTCTCCTACAACCGTTCAGTATGTGCCCGTCCCTACGTATAAGGGGATACAATACCTCACTGACACGAACTATCAAGTATGGTCGATGCAGTTCACAGCTTTAGCTAGGGCGGAAGGGTGGTTAACCCCAGTATTAAATGGTCAAGCCCCAGCAATCGATCCGGCCGCACTGGCGGTGTGGCAGACAGCTAACGACGCGTGTCTGACCATGTTACTGAAAACCATCTCGTCGGATTTGCTACTTCATTTTCGTGGTATTGACTCAGCTCGTATCATTTGGGATCAAATCCGTGCTACTTATGACAATCAATCTCAAGCCAGGCAGATTAGTTTATATGTAGAGCTCAGCAGAGTAACGATTCGCCCCCAAGAAACTGTTAATGCCTACATAACCAGAGTACGTGGGATGTTTCGCGGCTGTTTGGCTGCTGGACGAGTTGTTAACGAGACTGAGGTATGTCTATATCTACTTGCTAGTCTCTCTCACCCTCACCTGAACACTATTGCCGAAATACTTCGTAACACGCCCGCACTTTTGACTTTAAAGCAAGTTCAAGCTGCGCTTTTGCAATCCCAGCTGCAATACGAAATGCAGTTATGTAAAGATGCAGCTTACAGCATTAGCTCCGTCCCTCCAGGCTTTGACAGGCAGCAGTCCCTATCGCTTCAAAACGCAGTGCATAATGTTCAAACCCCCTCAGTAAAGCGTCCTACTCCGCTAAGACAGGCAAATGCGACCTCACTAGAAACTGGCCCTAATATTAAGCGTTGCTTTAAATGTTCATCTTCGTCACATCTCGCCGCTCAGTGTGACTCTGTTGGTAACGAACGCCCCCAAGCCCAGCAATGGCGAAGCTGCAGAGGATGGGAACACGGTGAAGGAGCGCGCGGCACCCCCGTTTATGCGAATTACGGCAGAAATTCAATAAATTTGCTCCGAGGCGAAGCGACTCGACCTCAAGATAATCGGCCACGAGCGATGCAACGAAGTCAGGCGACAACAAACAACGTCTCAGCCGTGCACGATGTACCACAGACGGACATTGTTGAAGAATACTTTGCCTTTGGACTAACTTTGGAATCCCTGGTCGATAATTTAACTGACGAAAATTGTCCAACAGTTTGTGCGATTGGTCCTGAATTTCCTGTGCAAGAGGTCAGAAATGTATATCCTAGGCATAGTTTAGAAGGTTTGGAAGTAGTTCACTTTGGTTTGGATTCCTATGCAAGTATAACCGTTATGAAACATTGTAATAAGGACGTAGACAGGTCTAAATGTAGAACCGATAGAGTTAAGCTAGCAGCGGACGGCACGTTTGTCGAGGGAAAGTTAGTGGGTGATATCACTGTGATGGGAGTAAATAAGGATGGTAGAATTTTTGGGGTCCCTATTGTTTTGAAAGATGTTGTTGAAGTGCCCAGAGCAACTAGTAACTTGATTAGTGCTTCTCGCTTAATAGAGGCTGGTGTAAATGGAAACATGCGTTTGAAGGGGATTTATTTTCGTCAAAGGTCAAAACCCCATAAGCTGGCTCTTTTTGCACGACGCACTAATCACTTGCACGATGTTGACTTGGTTATTGTGCCCGGTTTTTCTAACTTGACTCGTGGGCCGAGTGTTGCAGCTAAAACATGTTACCCCGAACCTAACCTAACCTCAGAAAATATCCCTGACGTTTGTAGCAATGAACTCCCTTTAATGAATCTTCTTTACATGATGTTGACAATGTAATAATGCCCAACCAACCCGTTTCTCATGTGTTAAGCCCTTCTGCTATACCTTTTATGCCCCTACAGGTAGATTTGCCAGAAGTCTTATTAAATAATGACTTGTGTGAGTTTTTTGAGGTAAACCCTAGTAAGTTTGTAGACTTGGAGGGGGGTTTCACTGCGTCTGACAATCTTTCTTCTTTGAATGTCGAAACACCCCCTCACCCCCTAGTACTTCGCCCATCAAGTCGCGCACCAAAATGTTTGGGGGCTCCTCCCAGGGAACCACGGTGTGTAAACGCTTCACACCAACGACCAAACAAGCACGTAGGCGTCTTCGACCCTCTGTGCGTTGTGGCTTGAAACATCTAGCGCCCAAGGGGAAATCTATGAGGCGGATTGTAGATAAGATTATGTATCAAGAGTGGGAGACTTGTTGCGGCGTAAACGTTGACGAAATCGTTCCCTCGTCGTATAGGGAGGCTGTTAATTCCCCTTCCCGACTTGAGTGGAAAGCTGCTATGCGGCGTGAGCTCGATGTGTTGGAGGAACTAGGAGTGTGGAAGTTGGTGGATAGACCCTTGAATGTAAAAGTACTTCCGTCTAAGTGGGTGTTCGCTAAAAAATATAACCGTGATGGAACATTGCAGAAATATAAGGCGAGGCTTGTCGCGTGCGGGTCTCAGGCTAGACCGGGGTACGAATTTGATTTAACTGCGAGTCCCGTGATACGGCTCGACACTTTGCGGTTGGCTATAGCTGTCGGACAGTCTAGGGGTTATTCTCTGCGGACCTATGACGTCCGGAGCGCGTACCTTAATTCGTACTGTGATCGCCCCTTATATTTGAAGTACCACAAGGTTATGGACCCACAAATGGTAAAGTTTGTCAGTTAATTAAGGCTTTGTATGGCGTTCCACAGGCTGGAAGGTGCTGGCATGAACACATGCGAACGGCTTTCATTGCCTGCGGGATGTCACAGAGTGAGATAGACCCCTGTCTCTTTATCTGGCGAGGTAAGGGCTCCGATTGGTTCTTGCTTACGGCCCATGTGGATGACTATTGTTTTTTTGCCCCAGATGCTATGATAGATCATATGGTAACCCTGATTAATAAGCATTATACTCTAGTAGAGACGGGTAATAGTTTGTACTTGGGGCTACTTTTTGAGCAAGAGGATGATGGTTTGTACGTTTCTCAAATGAAATATATAGATAAAATTGTCCAACGTTTTCAAATAGAGTCGATGAAAACTGTAAGCGTACCCTTGGACCCGTGTCAGAGACTGGATGATTGCGCCGAATCGGACCTGTGCGATAAGACATTTTATCAATCTGTGGTAGGGTCTCTCATGTACCTAGTCTCTGGCACGCGCCCCGATATCTGCTTTGCCGTTACCAACTTGGATAGGTTCTCCCAAGAACCGCGTTGAGATGCACCTGTTGGCAGCGAAAAAGGTGTTAAAATATGTGCATGTTACAAAAAATTTAAGGTTGTTCTTCCCCAAGCAGAGTACAACAGAGATTGAAGCTTACAGCGATGCTTCCTAGCATGTTACTCGTGATGCCAGGGGTTTTTCTGGGCATGTGGTTAAGGTGTTTGGGGGATTGATAGTCTGGAAGACTAGTAAACAGAAAGTTGTTGCCTTGATTTCAGCTGAGGCAGAAGTCGTAGCTATGGTCGAATGTGTTAAAGATGTATCCTGGTTAATAGACCTGTTACATGAGCTTAGTGCTCCGTTAAAGTCAATCCCCGTTACTGTGTGGACTGATAGTAAGTCGGCGATAGACCTTGTTGACAACTTAATATCTACTGCGCGATCGAAGCACTACACGAGAAAATTATGGTACATAAGGGATGTCGTACAGAGTGGTATGGTAAAATTGGGTTTTAAACGGTCTGCAGAATTGGTGGCAGACCTACTTACGAAAGCGTCTGTACGCAAACGGATTGAGTTGTTCAGAGGCGAGTTGTCATTGCGGCTTCAAGGTCTGTCTCCTGAGACTTAACTGTTTTATTTCCCCGTTCCTTTTTGTGCCCTGCAGTGTTTTTTGTATTTCATTTTTACCTCGATAATGTTGTTGATATCTTGTTACTAGAATTAATGCTTTATTCATTGTTTTTTAATCGACTAACCTCTTTTGTACTAAATGGTACGGCTGTGTCCGGCTATCCTAAGGACTTGATAAACTAAAACGAGATATGACTAACTGTATTAGAGTAGAAATGTGTAACCTTTACTAACTGATGACGCTTTTTGTATAATCATTATGCTGTAGTTTTTCCCTTCCAGTTTTTTCCCATTATTTTCCCACATTTTTTGTATGTTATTTTTCCTGATTGTACCTTGCAGGCCGAGGACCGTTGATGCGGAAACAAGCTCTGCGTACCACTGTTTGTTTGCTGCGCAGTGCGTATTGATTGTGAGGTCATTTTTTTCTCATTTTTTGAGGGGGCGTGACACAATGGCACATGTCTGTGGTGAAAAAACGCTACGAAAGTGTGTGATATCTCTACTTTTATTCCTTGTTTCTTAGTGCTGTGCATGCTGTTTGGCCTGGGACTGAGTCCTTTAGATTCTTGTGCTCCTTTTTGGGTACTCGTCACCATTTTTTCCCCTTTGCTTCTTTAACTGCCTAGTTACGATTGTTTTGTTACAATGCAATGCTTTTTATGTTGTAGTGTGTTGAGAGGTTGCTAACCTCGTGACTACCGTCCATCTTGTGTTCGGTTGTTCTCTCCTCAACTTGTGTGACGATGGTCAACTCATCTTTTAACCCATCTTTTAAGTGACTATGCCGTTTTCCCCGAATGATTGTCGTCCCAGAGAAAATATGTGCATTTTGTTTCCAAGTTGTTTCCTGGTTGGACCACCCAAACTGTAAGTGACTCATTATTATTTGTACTTGTGTGCCAAAGCTAGTTTACCGTCGGTATGGAAATCCAAGAGAGATCCCAACATGTTTGTTTGCCCTGAGACAGGATTGAGGTATTTGTACTGTGAGAATAGATTAGATGTTCCATCTTATGAAGCTGTGGAAAGTTTGTAAGGTCCAACCAGCGAATGAGTTTGTTTCATCATGATCATTGTCCCTCTTGAATAAACGTCACGTATGCGAGTATTATGACAAAGGTTGATTTAGTTTCTTATTAGCGATCGTCCCCACATGGCCTCAATGTAAAGTCGGCGGGGGTTCATGACGAACCAGGACCTAACACGACGCAGCTTTTAGCTTTAATCTCCCCGACCGCTTTATTAAAATCCACACGTTTAGTTTTAAAGGTAGCACAAGTTAGGACCGAAATTATGTCTAAAACTAAGAAACACGCACTTAGGAGAGATTTAAACAAGATTCCTGTCAAAAGAACAAGTTTAAAACGCTCAACTAGAGGCAGAACGCTTAGAAATACCAAGCGATTGTTAGAAAATATGAACGTCGAAATAGTCGCACAAATAGCAAATTATGCTTTAGTCGGGCAAGGACGGGAAGCCGCTGCACAAATCACGGCAGCCAAGAGAGCACGTTCACGTAGTACAAACACGGCTTAATGCCGCAGGTCTAATCACTGAACGCTGATACTCTCAGCAGGTATTTTGTTTAAACATTAATTGTTAAAACACGTCATTTTCAGTACAAATTGACTGGAAATTAATTTTTATCATTAAATTTTGTTAAGTGGTATATTGAAAGTGCAACCACACCAAAAGGAACTTTCAGCTATTTCCCGTTTCGGAACTCTACACCTAAATTTTAAGTGCCTATGTTTTACTCTTTTTGTCACTATCAACGTCTCCCTATCTGGGAGAATATTGTCAAAGACTGTAACGACACTAATTAAATATTCATTAGGAATATTCTACGGGGTTGCAACTTGTTCCCGGTTGGCCCTTCTTAAGGTTTTTACGAAACATTTTTCCTGTAATAAATTTGTCTGTCTCACCTCTGAGTGCAAAAGGTCAACTCTGTCTTTAAAAGGTTGTTGCGTTATTATCCACAAAACCTCCCCGTGTTTTATAATATGTTTAAGGTATGGGTACCATCTCTAAACCCTTCAGTGTACGATTTCCTATGTAAAACAAGTTGTTTGGTAACCTTAAACCACTCCAGTGGTAGTCTGTTAACTTTAAATAGAGCTGATAGTTGCGCATGCGCTTATAGTACCCTCTATTCCGATCCTTATCGCAAGCTAGGTCCTGAAGAGTGTGCCCAGGGGTCTTTTTTCGAGGTTTTCCCAGATAAAAAAAATAACTTTCTGTGGACGGCTTACTGGTTAGAGCATTAAATGTTGCGATTATCTCATTTGAATTAACAGCTACAAAAACCCTTAAACTGTGACCTTTTATGGTCAAAATTTGCATTTTATTTATATAAACTTTCTTTTGCTCCAATTTTCTTTGCGGCCTGTACGAATTTCCTGCAACAAGCAGCGCGGACAGCACTAAGTTAATTTTTGGAAATAGTGTCCCTTTAAACTTGTAATTTTTATTTACAAAAACTTCTTCAGCCACAAAAACGTCAGTCCCCCATAAATATAAAATGGCAATTTTTATTTTTTGTATAACAGTGTATTCTTATAACTTGTGGTGATGTATTTCACGGGAGGTGTATTCCTCAGAAGGTGTATTCTTTGGTGCATTAATTTATGCAATTTATTTACATGGCTTGGCAGTCTTGTTCTTTGGCATGTCTTGTGTGCACTGACCTTTCCTGTTGTAGCATCTATTTGGAGTTCAACAGAAACCCCGAATAAATTCCTCCGCGTGGGGGCGTGTAAACGCGATCTCGTATCAGACGCTCGTGGTGAGGACACCTTAACACCACCGAAGAAAAAACCTGAGGGCAGTATTCTTCCACACCAGAAGAACAATCGTCTTTATGGCGATTTCGCATTAAAAATGTAAATATTGTACATTATTCCTTTAGGCATAAAGCCGAAACACTTTTTCCAGCTTAGTTATGTTGTAGATGTTGAAAACACACGATATTTTTTATTTGTAACAGGTGACGACTTTGATTATTTATGAAAAATGTCTGACGTTCAAACCAGTTTAAAACTAACCTAAACTGCGATATAGCCCTTTAAAACTAGCTGGAACATTTAATCTTTTGATTTTTGCACTTAATGCATTTTGGTAAACTTAACTTCTTGCCATGAACCCTACCGGAGCTCGAATGTTTATGTTTGTTTATTTTTACGGACCCAGTGTATATTTGTATGTCTATTTTTTATAGCATCTCCATCCAAACTCCAACCGTAGCAAACCTCTAAAAACAACTAGCTTTCCTTCAATTAGAACGTGCCTTGTATATAGCAGTTTCATTCCCAAAGTTAAATATTTATTCTGTGCAATACACTTCGTTCCCCTCCCCCTCCTTCAATAGTTGCGATGCATAACATCGTAGTTTATTTTTATAGGCCCAAAAATTCACGTTGTTTACAAGTTTTAAACTCACTGCACTCATGCCACGCCTCTAATCATTTCACATACCGTAAAAAAAAAATCCTTTGTTAACTCAGCTCCTTCTGTAAACAATGTAAATACACGGAGTCAACTCCCCACGCATTGAGAGCGCTCAGCTACCCTAGCCGTCCGCACTGTCATGGCCGACTTCCGGTAATGACAGCTCGGCCGATTTTGGTCAGTCTCTCCTCCTCCAAGCGTCCACCTCTTCCCCACTTACCCCCTCCGTCGCTTTCCTACAGGTCCGCGCTAACCCTCTACCTGCAGGTCGGGCAGAGAGCATAAAAACCCAGACCCAGGAGAATTTCGTTAGCACAGCTCAGGATTCTCAAAGCTGGAGGTCGCTACACCGGTCGGGAGTGGAGATGCTGCGGTCCGATTGTTGCCATGCCGGGCAAAGGTAGTGGTTCGTATATAACTTAGTTTAGATTGAAATTTTATCTTTTGGACTTACAGTCAAAATTTATAGTTTAATTTTAAACTTAACCTTTTAGCTTTGAAGGTAAATTATGGTGCGCCAAGCCAAACGGCATTTCGGACGTCGGCGGCTGTAACTTAAGGGTTCACGGTCCCTTACTAAAAACCAGCTTTCTTTCTGTTTCTTTAAACGCAGTTTAATGCAAACACGGACGGTTTGATCTTCGTTGGTAGTCCATTGATTAAACGCTCGGATCAACTTTATAGGTAGCTGCGGCTTCTGTAATTTAAGGGGTTGACTTATCAACAGCAACTCTAGGAGGTTTAATGCTTTGCTAATACACGTTGAAACATAACTGTAAAACAGGTCTACTATTACTACACAGCCGAGGCTGTTCGTAATTTAGAGGGCTCTTTTGCGAAATCCCCTTGTGCCTAAACAAACTCACGGTTTCTATTTGAAATTGTTTTTGAGAACATAGCGTTGTTCAAGTTTGAATTTAATGTAAATTCCCCTTGTATTTTATAACCTAAACTAGGTGTAAAGTTACCAAATGTAAATGTAAAGTGCGATATTTTCTTCATGTTTGTTTAAAATAAAAACCAGGAGTTTTTTTAACGTCCGACGGTTTATTCGCTCGTTATTTGCTAGAAGTTAATAGGTAAGACAATTCACTTCAAGTTTAACTTAGCTAGCTTAATTCCCACCTTGGTGGCAGCGTTACCCGCTATTTTATCACTAGTCAGGTCTTAGATTAGGACTTCAATGCTCCATTCCCTACATCGGGACAGTAGCAGTTGTGCTGTTTAACCGAAAAAGTATTCGAAAGAAACACGTAGTGAAAGATAGTAAGATCCAGTTACACCAGGCGACCGGCGATGCTACAAGCACCTACCCCGTCGTAGCACCCGCCGTTACCATAAATTAAGAAATTTTGAGCAATATTTAGGGAAAAATAGATTATCCAACCATGCATCACGCAAAATAAATCTAGAGCGCGCCCGCCACTCCTAGAGTGAGATTTTCAAGCACCACTGAGCTTTACGAATTTTCAGCCAATAGCCGGCCGGTAAGAAGAATGGTTGTAAAAACACTCACAGAAGAGTACGATATACCGCATCAAGCGAATTAGCCATATAAACATATACAAAAATCAAAATTAAAAATAACTTATTTCCATAAGGGAAAGAAAACAAAAAGAAAACTTACATTAGTAAGCACGAAAAAGCGAACCTAAAACTAAACAGCGTACTTATAAACGAAGAGAGAAACTCTAGCCAGGGACACTAATCCCTAATTGCACTAACTTACATTAGTAAGCACGAAAAGCTAATTAACAGCCAAATAAGGCATAAATAAACATAGAAACCGATTTGGGACACAGACCCCGTAGAGAAAAATTTTACATTAGTAAGCATGAGACCGAACCGAAAACCGTAAAATGCAGATGCAATTAAACTGGAAAACTAATTCCAAACGTAAACAAAACTTACATTAGTAAGTACGAAAAACAAAATGAAGGACATAATAATGTCTAGTTGGGTATGAACATATCGATTAGGGAAACTAATCCTGCCGAAAATAAACTTACATTAGTAAGCATTGAAGCCTAAACATAAAACAGGAAAAAAAAAGAGAAGCAAATGCGAGATTAAAACCGGGAAAATAATTCCACACCAAAGAGAATGTATAAAAACAAAAGAGAAAACCAAATACATGGTATAAACGAATAAAACATGAAAAAGTAATACTATTTAGCCTATAGGCAGATATAAATGTAGAATCGGGAAACTAATCCCACGACAAATAACTTACGCTAGTAAGCACGATAACCGAAACCAAAACTAAAATGATGCATAAGCATAAGCGTACCGAATCGATAAAAACTTACTTTAGTATGTACGGAAAGCGCATTAAATGGAATAACACCCCATAAGTGCCCGAGTGTCATTAAGACCAAAAACGTTACGTAACAGAAAACATACGAAAGAGAAAGGAATTCCCATTCAGAGAAATGCAAATAAGAATACGAGGTAGATAAGCCCGAAAATGACTAGAGTAAAAACCAGGTATTTTAGTATATAGAACAAAATAAGGTAAAATACAATAAGGTGTAATAAGGTGAAATGTCATAAGGTAAAATGCTATAAGTTATAATAAGGCAAAATACTGTAAGGTAAAACAAAATAAGTTATACTAAGGTAAAATAAAATCAGGTAAAATAAAATAAGGTAAAATACTATAACGTATAAGGTGAAATATCATAAGGTAAAACAAAATAAGGTAAAATGAGGTAAAACAATAGTTAGATAAAACAAAATTAAAAAAAAACGAAGTATGAGAAAATCAGGTTAAGTAAGAACACGGCTACGGTTAAGTAAAGGCTTAACACACACGATACAAACTCGCAAACATAGCCCGTCCTCTTGTCTCAAGTGCATGGTTACACTTAATCAGGTCCAACTTTTAAAAGTGCACAGTTTACAAAGTTATGAACTCGCAAACATAGCCTGCCCGCTTGTCTCAAGTGCACAGTGCACAAAGTTACAAACTCGCAAACATAGCCCGTCCTATTGTCTCAAGTGCACGGTTACACTTAATCAGGTCCACTTTTTA
>JAHWFP010088429.1:0-15372 GCA_023313725.1 Lithobius niger | reverse complement strand
TTACCATGCTAAATCTTTTTAATTGGTTAATATACTAACAAAAAAAATGTACAATGAAAAATGCCTACTCCATTGGGGTACTTGCAGACACAGTAGTGCGTAAGGCTGGAGAATACTGAGTTTAGTATCACAGTGAGTTATTCATCCAAGGTGTAGTATCCCCGCGCGTGCCTTTTTTTTCAGTCTCTGCAAAGATGTTACAAAAGATACTAAAATTTAAAAAAAGTTTGTACGCTCGTTAACATTTTCATTCAATCCTAATGAAAAGCATAGTCGTATGGTCTGCTGCACCACCAGACAAACGTGCAGCTATAAAAATACAGAAAGGGTGGCCGCACACCAAATTAGACAAATGTATCGCGACGAAACGTTGCAAGACAAACCGTCGCATCTGGTGGAGAGACCCCCACCAGTCGTAACTAGAAGGAGCTTCATTTGTTGTCGTGAGATTCCTAAATACGTCTCCCGACAGTGTCTCAACCGGTGCTTGGCGCTCACCTCATTGCTATGTTTTTGAGACAGGTTGCGACAAAATGGGCTTCCCTTAGCCACTGCCAAACAAATAAATTTAACGCCTACCCCACCATAAAAAGTTGTAGTCTGCCCCCTACGAAAACAATAGTTTGGTAGGTGTATACCTTTTTCGTCGAAAATTTTTCTTTTTTCGCCGAAAATAAAGTCATGATTAAAAATCGGTGAAAGTGGAATCCGTATTGCCGAATATTTATTTTTTTCGAAATTTGCTGCCTAACCTGCCGCAATCGCTGTGGCTAACCCTATAACATAAGAAACCACAACTAATCACAATTTCCTTCCAATTAGGAAAGCATTCTTCAATGTTAAATTTTGAAAGAATATTTTACTTTGTGAAACGGGAATTCGGTGAAACTGGAATTCCCTGTTCACTGAATTTTAATCGGGGCTTAATTTTCAGCGAAATGGGATTCGGCGAAACGGTTATACACCTACCTAACTTGATTGCTTTCTTAAGGGGCTGATTACTTTATTTGTTGGGTGTGGGGTGTTAAATTTATCTATTTATGCGTTGTGGCAAAGAGAAGTCCTCTATTTGCCGCATACGAGAAAAAAAAAGCCAATAGTTAGATAAAAAAAGGAAAACTGGACACTGTGTTGGAATAAAAAAAAAAGTATAAATTGAATAAATAAAACCCCCTTTCTGCCGATCCCCTCCCCCAAGTCAATTCTGTTGCAAATTCCTGATTGCCTCCCTACGCCACTGGTTCCGAATTTTTTTTTTGTCCTGGATATTTCTTGACTTCATTGATATGAACTGGACGTCCGATTGACATGATGTTTTTTGTAATTCCCGTATTTTTTCTACAGATTGCGTAGACCCAATTTGTGCTCTAATTCTTTCTCGTACAAGAGAAAGAAGCAGCTGTTGGTTTATTGGGTGTTCGTGTATGGTTACTTTGCAATCAGCATGTATTTAAACATCGGACCTACCAATAGTAGTTGAAAGCAACAATAATGCCGAACCTGTATTGTTTTAAACTAGAATCATCATTACTGTTGGATGATAGTATACTGAATTATTGAAGACCAGTAATTACATCTAAAAATATAAGTAAATCAATCTGTCAGCATCTTCTATAATTCCTAAATGTGCAACAAAACAGAAATAAAGGGTAATTAAAGGGTAGTGTAGGCCTAAGAGATGAATCAATATTTATCTGCAGGAGGGGGGGGGGGCTAATACATTTTAGAGCAACAAATTTATAATAACTTCCACCCTTCTAAACTTCTCAAAGCTTTTAACCCTTCCACCCACTCCCCTGCCCAAACGACCCGCTTCCTATTCTGTTAATTACTGCTCGAAACTGTGTTCAACTGTACCACGTTGGTCCTTGTTTTGCCGGGTAACATGTCAGCAATCAGTTTGATAAAAAAAAAAAACACTCGACTCCCCACGACCCAACTACTTTTAATGCAAAAAACCCCCCCCCCCCCCCCCCCATGATTCAGCCGGCTACCCATGACTTCGTACATATTGACTCTTTCTTAAAGTGGGCATAATCCAACACTACCAGTGGCCTTTTTTGGTGAAAGAACGATACATTTTTCATTAGGATTGAACGAAAATTTTAACGAGCGAAAGGAATTTTTTTTATCACTTATTTATCTTTTATAACATTTATTTGCGGACACTGAAAAAAAGCATGCGCGAGGATGCTAAACCTTAGATGAATAACTCATTGTGTGTTACTAAACTCAGCATTCTCTGGCGTTACGACTGTTACGGTTTTTCTATCAGCGTTTTCGATCACCGTTCTTTTCACGACTCCAGCGTTTTATAATTTCCGTAAAATGTGCCGAACACGTTTACTCCTTTTCTGCGTCTTTCAATCCTAAAGTGGTTACTCCTACACTCGGAGCGTTATTTAGTATTACTAGGTAGTACATAAAACGACGTAGATTTACTTATCCTTTTCGAATAATTGCCACGTTGTGGCACACAGCATCGCATATGTTTGTTTAATTTAGCGAAAACCGAAACCCAATGAACGGGAAGTGGAAGTTTTCGCGTTGTCTCGCTGCAGGTCGTGGCGCATGCGCTCTGGCTAAGTTGCTGTTTACTGCTTCTGTAAGTTTCGTCGTAGTTCTCGCGCCTACCGTCAACAACTGGATTTAAAATGCAATAAAAATGGCGCTGCTCTTCGAATCAAAAGAAACAGCTTTTAGAATATTGATATTTGGACATACTAAACCTACGTTTGCCGTTTTTTGTGTGTCTAATGTCTGTGTACGATGCCCTAGGGGCTTATTTCGTAAGTATAAACCGCTGGAATTCCCTTTAACTTGGTCCACTTTTTAGAAGTGCACACGACACACTAACACAGAAATAGAAGGAAGGATCACAGAAGCGCAAGTTTAAACGCTTAATCCTGTCCAGTTACTAGAAAAGCGCAAGTTTAACGCTTAGACACATTACAAAAACTGCAGAAAGATACAAGCTGAATAGGCTATAAAAATTGGAGAAGCAAACAATACATACTAAGAACCAGATTACTCGAGAGGCAGTGTCATAGAACACCACGCCAGATTACTAAGGGGATTACAGAAGCACAAGTTAAATGCTTAATCCCAGAAAACTAATTAGAATTAAGAGGTGCGCACCTAGGTATATAAGCGAGGGAAGGATCATAGGAAGTGATTACACTTCAATCCATAGATTCCCCAGTAGTTTTAGAAATCAGTAATGTCGCGAATTTACCAGGCTAGGAACGAAGCAGTGTATACTACTACACTCGATTCCTGAGCACAGCCCATAGAGACAAGCGCATGTTTTACGCCACTTATGGAAGAATTAGTAACGATCAATTTATTGATTCCGGTTACTAGTTTAGAAAGGCAGAGAAGGATAACATCTTAGGTAGGAAGTATATAAAAATGTCGCGTTATTTTGAAACAGTAATGGTGCAAGGATCCTTCTCTCATTCTAGATACCCACATCGGGAGTTTACTGATTGGCTTACTAACGTGGTTCGTGTACCGATTAATTGGTAAGTATCACAATAGTGGCAAGCATCACACTAGTGATTGTACCGGATTACCGGCAAGTAAATCCACAGATGTGGCAGTAAATACCACATTAGGTGGCAGGATATACCACACAAGGTGGCAAGATATACCTGGTGCGGGACACTAGTCCCCGAACGTCAGATTATGACACTTTACCAGCGGCATGGCCATGTCGACAAGGAAACACGTGATCACGTACTAGACAAGCAAAATCTGCTAACAGGACAAGCAAGAAATGCTAACAGAACAACTAAAACACATTCCTGAAAGGAAACGGACTACTGCAGATATGCAGCAAGAATGACTAAACTGAACTATAGTGAACTCAGCAAGAAAAACAATACTGAACTTAACAAGAAAGACTACAGTGAACATAACATAGTGTTACTGATACAAACAACAGCAAGAACATTCAAGACTATACTCGAATATCACTCAAGGTCATGTGTAAACTTAAGGAGTGAGAGAGTACGAAAATAGTGAAAAAGTGAAATTTGCAAAAGTGAAAATTTATTTCAGAGATTATTGAATCTATGTAAATATTGCATTTCCCTTGATTGAACACCCAGCTTAGTGTGGCCCTCCAAAATAAAGAATAAAAGAAATTAAACAAGAGACAAACGGAGGTTAGGTACATGTTTCCCTCAAACAGTAACGGCCACGAAAGTGCCCGATGACAAAATTGTAAAAACAATTGCTTATTATGAAAAATTGATAGTGACAAATTACTTTATGCTGATCAGCAAGTGTTATAATACATGTAAAGTGTGATTATATGAAAAATCAGTTATGAAATTATTGAAATTACTGGGAAATGAATGCATTCATGGGAAAGATCACATTAGGTAAAAACTGGAAAAGCCCAGTTAGATTACATTGCATTTTACGATTATTATTATCAGAACAAGTGAACCATTGTCATGCGATGAATATTCAGTTATTTTATGAGAGACAAAATATTGTCAAAGTGATTATGAATTATTACAATGTTGAATTTAATTGGAAAGTTGAAAAGCCATGATGCAAATTACGTAACTGTGTAAGTATGAGTTTTATACTTCTTTGCGCACTCAGTCAACCCCCCCCCCCCCGGGCCCCTGGTGGGAAATGGGAAATCCAGAAAAGGCAGATTAGGAAATTAGGCATCGACAGAGATGACAACAGCACAAAGCTCAGCGGTAGCAGAAAAGTTGACCCTTCTCTGCGAACCTTCGGAAAGAAACTTTCCTTCTCCAGAAAGTCTTCTTTAAACTAAAACTTAGATTTCCAAACGCGCAGATAAAGTCAAGTTCAGGAATATACAGCCGGGGTCATGCTTAGTGACTTCTGGGTTTTAACTCTGCTTAACGTAACCTGATGGAAAGAATTAGTGCAGAGAGTGTTCCCCAGAGGCTAGGCTGTGTATAGCAGACACTAACCATGCGAAGGCACATATTCAGTGATATGCTTTAAGACAGGGACTAAATTAAACTTTAGGTTCGGCACGTTGCTTCATTAGGAAGTAGCCGTACCGTTGATAGCAAGGACAATTGTTAATTGTTTAATTTAGGTTAATAAACCCTAAACCACCGATATATCAGTATCGGATCGGCACAGTATCTGCACGATATGCCATCCAGACTTTATTATTATTAAGTAATTAAAGCCTAGCATTAAGTAATAGCATCGTCCATTCGGCCGTTAGCCTAATTAATTAACATGATTCACTCATAAGAAGTAAGTTAAAACAAGCGCACCTAGCCTGAACTGCTAGTTAAGCCTAGTGCACCTTGACCAGAAGCCAAGCCATGAGTAGTCCAGATACGACTTATAACTCAGTGGTCCCAGACCAGCTCAGAAGCCTTTCAGTCAGCTCCAGTTCACACTGGCTAGATCCAGTTCCAACCAGTCCAGCAGGGACAAGCCCAGACTTGTTCAAGGGCAAGTCCAGACATGCTCAGGCAACCTTTAGTATTGAATCAGTTAGAGCTGGGGTATATAAGCAAGGCCCCAGCATAATAAATTAGACTTGGATTACAATTCTGACACTGAGAGGCCACCATTCACTGAGCACCCGTGACCAGGAACCTAGATGAAGCAGGTGTACCTAGATGTCTAGTTAAGTAGAACTGAAACATTTATAGACTTTAGAATAGTTATTGGACTTAAAATAGTCAGAGTGTTTAAGCTAGGACCTAGAATAGTCACGAGCTTAAGCATAGGACTTAGTATAGTCAAGGTATAAATACAGGACTTAGAATAGTCAGTGTAGTTGTTGAAATACTAGAACTCAGGCCTAACACTGGCAAGGACGCATAACCATCACCAGTAGTGTAGAGCCCCGGCCCTTTAAGTTAAAAGTGCTTAAATACGGATTTAAGAGGGAGTTGCTGAACCCCACTAATACTAACCGATTACCATGAAATAAACAATTACGTTTTCGTTCAACCAATAAAACTTGTGTGGTCTCCCTTACTTGCATGCCGATTGTGATTATTGTAAAGCTGCAGTTGTTAGATATTATTATTATTGCCAGCCGATGTTGAGTTAAGTCTCAACACAACATAAACTAGCGTAACTCAGTTTAGCTGTTTTACACTAAGTTTACATAAGCCATTGTAGCAGTTTACCGGTAATATCGTAGTTCTCGAGTTTTCTGAGAAGAAGGCTGTGGGGAACAGTGTCGAAGGCTTTTTGAATAACGTTGCAGGGGAAATGGTCGTCAACAGCGTTTCACAACTTGATGGCTTTGTCCATGTTATTGAATCTATGTAAATATTGCATTTCCCTTGATTGAACACCCAGCTTAGTGTGGCCCTCCAAAATAAAGAATAAAAGAAATTAAACAAGAGACAAACGGAGGTTAGGTACATGTTTCCCTCAAACAGTAAAGGCCACGAAAGTGCCCGATGACAAAATTGTAAAAACAATTGCTTATTATGCAGTTGAGCCTCGATGGCTTTGTCCATGTTAGGCTAATATAATGACACTCTTGCCTTATTCTTGCAAGACACTATTCCTCTGTGTCCCACGTGTATCTTCTGAAGAGCGTCTGCACGACACTCTGTTGGAAGGATCAAGCGTTATCCTCGGCAGAGCAACCCGTCCTCAAAGAATAACTCCTCTTTGCAGTGCCAGTATGCCCGCGAAATTGGAACTGCATCAGACTTGTGATGTGGCCAACCTTGACTTACGTAGTTGATAACAGCTTGCAGTTCAGGATCTATCCTCGTCTGTCTTCGAATCTCCTCCCACTTGGCGTTGGATGCTGAGACCAGAAGGGATACTGACACGATGAATCTGTCGGTTTCAGTCGTGTCTGCACTTTTTTCTCGCTCCGCTGCTCGAGAAAGTACATCAGCAACAGCTAGCTGCTTTCCAGGAACATACGTCAAATGAACATCATATTGCTGCAGACGAAGCAATATGCGTTGTAGTCGTGGAGAGATCTGTTCATACGGTTTCTTTACCAGTCCGAGTAGGGGTTTGTGGTCTGTCTGAACTTCGACTGCTCAACCATAGATATAGTAGCGGAAGTGCTCACAAGCCTGGACAACCGCCAACAATTCCTTTTCAATTTGGGCATAACGCTGCTGGGTGGCATTGAGCGTTGCCGACTAGTAGGCAACTGGTCTTTCTTCTTGCAATAAAACTCCTCCAAGTCCGAACGAACTGGCATCTACTGAGAGCTGTACAGGCTTGTCACCATCAAAGTACACAAGAACTGGTGTTTCACTTAACAGTCGCTTGACCTTGTTAAAACTGCCGCTCGTAATTTGTGTCCCAAGACCAAAGCACGTCCGGTTTCAGAAGTTCGCGAAGTTGCCGGGTTTCCTCCGATAGATGTGGCAGACATTTGAGTAGATATGTTGCCATGCCTAGGAAGCGATGAAGCTCAGTCTTGTCAATTGGTGACGGGAAAGCACTGATGGCAGCTACCTTTTCCGGATCTGCCTCTATGCCCTCACTGGAGATAATGTGGCCCAAGTACCTCAAACGGGACACAGATAATTGCAGTTTTTTTTTTGTTAAAGTGCAAGTTGCCCTGACGTGCAACTGTCAGGACACGGCGTAGTTTTTCACTAAGTGACGTTGATCCGTTTGCATTTAGTAGAATGTCATCAAAATATGGCGTTATGTCGTCCTGACCACTGTACAGGTCATCCATGGCTTTTTGAAAAACTTCTGGAGCACAATTTAGTCCCATCGGCATAACCAAAAATCTATATCGGCCGAAGGGGGTAATAAATGTACACAAGTACGAGCTTTCCTCGTCCAGCTGTAAGTGGTAAAATGCTTGTTCAGCATCTAGCAGTGCGAAGTGTGCGGAACCCTTTAGTTTTGATAGTAAAACATCAGTAGATGGTATTTGGTAATGTTTACGCTTTATTGACTCATCAAGATGCATTAGGTCCAGGCAAATTCTCAGAGAGCCGTCTTTTTTCTCTACTATTAGTAACTAAATACGGATGCAAACCTATTTACGTTGCCTTTTGGACTTATATGTCAGACTGCCTGAGCGGGGAATCGAACCCATGACCTCTGAAATCAAAGGCCGAGGTCCTACCGCTGAGCCAGACTGCATCCGTATTTAGTTAGACCTCGGCCTTTGATTTCAGAGGTCATGGGTTCGATTCCCCGCTCAGGCAGTCTGACATATAAGTCCAAAAGGCAACGTAAATAGGTTTGCATCCGTATTTAGTTAACCAATTTCGAGCCCATTGGCTTTCCGTTCTGTTTAACCTACTATTAGTATGGGGTTTACCCAGTCAGTGACTTCTGTCACTTTTGTGATGATAACTTCTTGTTCCATTCTCTTTAGTTCATTTTTTAACTTCTCCTCAAGTGCTAGAGGGATTTTCCTAGGTGCACAGATTTTTGGTGTGGCCCCTTCCTGCAGCATAATCTAGTGGACACCTGGTAGTCTTCCTACTCCCTTGAAAAGATCAGCGAATTCTTCGATTATGTCCTCAGGTTTCCCTGAGGATTGCAAGTGCTGCACAGATGGCTGTTCAAAATTTTCACCAGGATAGGTTCGCTGGAGTAGTTTTAAAGAAAGGCATGCTGGCAGTCCCAAAACTGGTGTGGCATTAACATCAACGATAATGAACTTAAGTTGTGCTTTGATATTTCCGACTTTACACATCAGTGTGCACTCTCGTAATACAGGCAAAAACTGTCTAGAGTATGTTGCTACTCTTAATGTTGTGGGTTTTATTTCCACTTTCACAGCCCATTTCTGAAGTGTATTATAGCCACTCGTTTGTGCTACTGTTTACTACGCTCACTGTCAACGTGCCCAGGCTAAGGTAAGTGATAACCAAGTCACCTTGATAATCGTCCTCTTCCAGTGATCCTACTTGGCGCTGGTTATTTGCTTGACGATTGGGTTGCCTGTTACGTTGTGGTAGGTGGCACACACTAGAAAAATGATTTAGCGTTTGACAATTACGACATGCCTTCCCGTAGGCCGGACAGTTACGTGGTTCATGCTGAAAACTGCATCTCGAGCAAGGCCGTACATTCTGCGAAGGCTGTCGACGATGGCGGTTACCTGTTGATCGGTTGTACTGGCCTGGTCTGTTTGAATTCGCCGATGAACGAGACGCGCCATCACCATCTTGGATTTCGCGGTTACGGTCGTAATAATTGCGGACACCTTGGCTTTTCGTGGAGTCATCGCTGCGATGCAAAAGATCAACTGAACTTTGTTGATTTTACTTGGTCAGTGATCGCTTTGGCGTGTGCTTTTGCGCGTTCGGCGGCCTTACACATTTCGATTGTTTCCTGGAGCAAAATATTGCCCGCGGCGAAAATATTCCTACATAACGCTTCATCCGATATGCCTTGGATTAATTTGTCTCTAACACTACGGTCATGGGATTTCCCAAAATCGCATTGTTGCGCTTCTATTGTTTGGCCTGGTTGCTGTTTAATCAATGTAAAATTAAAACTTGCCAACACGACGTTCTTGTGCGGTTTGAAATGTTCGTCAAATTTATCTAGCACATTAGTAGCTGATCTCGCTTCTCCTTGCTGCTCTTCTGGAAACGTGAATGTCCGATAGTCTCTGTTAAGTTGTCTTCCGATCAGGTGAAGTAAAAGTGCAATTCTGGTCTTGTTGTCCTCCTTATGATATTTAATAGATTTAATCTCGTAGATTTCAAACGAACGGCTCCATTCGGCCCACGATTCTGCTGGATTGTCTCCTGCTTCAAACACTGCCAATGGTTGAAGTTTGGCGATAATGAATGCACTAGGAACTACTCACGGTTAGGCGGTTTTAACTTTTTCGTAGTTTCACTTCTGACACCATGTTATGATGTGGTAAGATACATGTAAATAAAGATGACAGCGACAGACATGTTGGCTGACAAGTAACTGCTACAAGCGCGATGCCGGCGCCCCTTACCTGCAAGCTACTGTACTTTATTGACCAAGAGATGGTAATGCATAACAGATGCATCAGACTGGTATAGGCTACAAACAAAGCCAGGGCGTCAGCATTGATAAAGGAGCTTGCATCGAACCACGAAGGAGCGTCGGTCGAGCTGGGCGGCTCACAACGAAAGATGGTACAGAATCCAGGAGGATGGCAGACAAAAGGAAACGAAAGAGAAGCGGGGATGAAGCGACTGTTCAACATGGCCACTACAGAATAAAAGATACGAAGCTCTCTCAGCAAGCTCTTTCAATAGGAGGGGTACGCGCATGCGCACTTTGGTTATCAAGCTGGCCGAATCCAAACAACTCAGAAACTCTAGGATATAAGGCAGCATTATGAGCACATGATGCAAAAACTTCACAGGTATTGTATACAGGACCGGATTTAAGCTCTTGCCACCTGTAGGCCGAACTATAATGCCGCTCTTCAATGCCTCCAAAACTTCCCCTCTTCTATACTCTTACAGAATGTTGAATTTACCCCCCCCCCCCCATCCAGCACCTTTCTTAATTTGTATGTTCTTTTGCGATGTATGGAAAACTGGTAGGCAAAACTAAATTACGCTGTCTTACTGAGCAAAACAATTACAAGTAACTTATTTTGTACTGAGCGATGCTTAGTTTCACTTGCCCATATAACTCCTAATGTTTTTTTCCCGCTATTACGATGAACGCATGACAGGCAACCCGATACAACGAGGCCATGAAGTGTGCTGTGTCCTCAGATTGAGCTAAAGAGCTACCAGTGTGTGCACCTAACACATTTTAAATTGAATTGTAGCGTACTACCCTAAGCCAGAAAGGATAGTCAGTGTTGGCAGTTTGTATCAGACAGTTTATTACAGTTAGAACATTACATTATATAACCTAGGTTACTTTGCATAAGAGACTACTTAACAGATGCAGGCAAGATGGACTGAAGTTAACCAATCAGATCGAAGCTAGGTAATATGATGAACCAAACAGATGTAATACATAATCAATGAATGCTCACAGTGTGTACAGACAAGGTGCACACACTGGTAGCTCTTTAGCTCAATCCGAGGACACAGCAAAATGAAAAGTTCGTAAATAATGTAACTACGTTTTAAAGAAAAAGCCACTACACCCCTCACGTATAGCACAGAGCCTGCGATCAATCAGTACTAATACATTAAGTTGATGGAGAAAAAATGTCGACCTATTCGCAGCAGTTAAATAAAAAATGAGCCGTGGTCTACTCAAAATAGGTCTACCGGTTACTGTTGGTGGAAAGCATTACTGATGATAGCAACAACATTAATAAAATAGTTATTATTAGTAAAATTTCATGAAAGGCGGAGCGCCCACAAAACTAGCACCAGTGTTTCTCATGTACGTTATTGTTTTTAAGCTGTCATGCCGCCCATAAAAAAGTGCCGCTATAGGCCCGGGCCTCTCGGGCCTACTTACAAATCCGGCCTTGATTGTATATTTTCTAGCCGCAATAAATTGCAACCAACTCATGGCTATTTTACACGTTGTAGCACAAATACTCCGGTAATTAGGCTGAAATGCAATCTCGAGCTACGAATACACGTAGGAACGAATAACTTACCATTGAACAACTTTGAATAAATCAGGAATAAATCAAGTTAATTAACTCTTTCAAGCCTAAGCGACGATATATAGCAGGTGCGCGTCGCTTGCGGGCAGCCAGTCACGATGGTGGCCTACGAAGAATTGCGATTGTGCCTACAACGGTCGTGTATATTGAGGAAATAAAGCAACTTTAAACTACTTTTACGGTAAAATGACATAAAATAATGATTTCGGAAGTAATAACAGGCGTTGTAACAGAAGAATATCCAGTAGATGTTATCATCCGAGTACTGCAAGTTGAAGTTTTCGTTATCGCTTTTACGTAATCGAACTTAATTTTTTTTAATAATCAAAACGTAGGACAATGGTCCCTATTATATTTCTGCTCCATAATTTACAATAAAATTATACTCCAAGACCGCTTAGGTTTTTTTTATTACAATTTACTTTCGTGAGGCATGCAACTTATTCATGAGAGCCATGTTGTGACCGTAGGCTTTCTCGAGCAAACTTTCAGAGATGGTGTTAGACCCGAAAGGGTTAAATCTAAACAACCTTGTGTAGTCTCCCTTCTTTGTCCTTGCGATATTGATATTGTTGTTTATATTGCTGCTTGTTAATTGCCGGCCAGTACGAGCCAACCAGTCATACATAGATAAATCATCGTTAAATCTAACCAACCCAGATTTAACGATAGATTTAAACTACCTTACTGCCCGGCATGGCATCGTTCTGAATTTGAAGATCATCTCAACCTCCACACAAGCGTAGTGACTGTTGGCTTTTGTGTCCGAGCTATGTTATCGTTCACAAACCCCCCGCTCTTTTATACCGGTCAGGTGGATCTATAGAGAATAAAAGCGCGCGGACTAAACTGTAAATTATGGGCTGACCAGCGACCCGGCTTTCTCTACCTACAATTTGTGCTTTTTTCTTCTCACCAAAGCTAAATCATGTGGGCCTATACTGTTACGAAGTAAACTTTTTTTTTTAATTCTAGGAAGCCATGGTGGAAGGAGATTCAACTACAGCTCTAGGATATTTGTATCTGCCCCAAAACAAAACTTGTTAAGGATTCCCGCCAAGCTTTTCGGCCGTGTGAAGTCTGATATCAAACGCCAAGCTCTTTCGCCAAGCTAATCTCATCGAGTAATAGTTCGAAGGTTAAATGAAATATATGAAAATTGCTTACTGCGCAATTTTCAATTATTTCATTTAACGTTTGAAGTCTTAGTCAGTGGGATTAGCTTGGCGAAAAAGCTTGGCGTTTGATATTACGACTTCACATGGCCGAAAAGCTTGGGGGGAATCCTTCACAAGTTTTGTTATGGAGTAGATGTCAGCTTTTTTTGGTCCAAATTGATGAAATCCATTTGTTTTTCTTAGTAATTATGCGATGGAAACACCAATCTAGTTTTCTGGTCCATTTTCTTTTTTTTTTTTTGTTGGCTTTCGTTACCTTTTGAGGACAGCAGTCACCTTTATTATATGCTAGCATTTCATATTAGTAATGAAGACGAACGGATTTATCTTATGTTCAGTTTGGCATTGTTGCATAATAACAATAACTACACTCACTGTGAAATATGAAATTAAAACCTCAAGCCTAATCACAGCAAAACTGATTAAGAACAGGAGCTTTCGCCCAGTCTTACTGGGCATTCTCAACTGTAATGTTTAAAACAATGTAAAACAATCAATTTGGTCATTTGGAGCTCCCTAACCCCTGAACCACTTGACCAATTAGAAAGGTTCATATGAAAAGGGCACATCTCTGTAGAGCTAAGAACCAGCTTTATTCACCGCATGGAAGAATTTATGTTCGTGATACAAACAAAGCGTTACCAGTAGTAAGTAGTAAGTAATTAGGCAAATATCAATGTCATTCACATCATTTTTTCAACAAGAAAACGGTAAGCTGTGTCATTAATAGTGACTTTTATGTTGTCAGGCGACCAAAGTCTCCCGATCCAACAAGTTTCAGCGTTTTCTGTCGCATTGTTATTTATCCTCACATGGCTGAAAACAGTCAAACTCCCTTTGCTGTAAAGACACAACGTGCCTTGTGGTCGCCATGCTCATATATATATATTTATCTGGATGTTATAGTTTTATCTTGGCGGGCGACACACTTGCGTGTGTCTTGATATATTAAAATAAAACTAGCTGGAACCGTGCATGCTGCACGGTGATTGAATTTCCTGGCTTTAGCCTCTCTGGGTGTTTCGTCGTGTTAGTAAAGTAACCGGTGCTTTCAATTTCTCTCCCCCCCACCAACCCACACTCCACAACCTCCCCCGACTGCCCCCCCGTAACCCACTGCACGCCCTGCAGTGTAGGGTTTGCATACTGCCCCGACCTTCCTCTGACATTCCCGGTGTTTGATTTCCCCCTCTGCTCTGAACACACTGCCACCCCATACCCCACTGCACGCCCTCCAGCGCAACTTGGGTTTTTCAATTAGTTCCCCCCACTGTTCATGTCCCTAGCCCCCCCCCCCTTCCCCACCACTCTCCTCCTCTCTTCTCCCTTTCGACATCTCCCCAGTCTTCCCCTCCTCTTCTCTCCCCTCTACCCCTCGCTTCTTCCCTACCATGTTTGTTGTTGCTGTTGCCCGATTGCAACAGTTGCCTGAACGTGAAAGAACTTTGTGAGGAGGGCCCGGGGACCCGAGCAAAGCGAGCAGCCTTAGCCGAGCGGTCAGCGACCTCTTCTCCAAATAAAGCGAATGGCGGTTCGAATCCCACGACTGACCTATATAATCCTTAAAAAAGTAACAGAATTTAATTCATGCAACTAAAGGTTAACAGAACATTTCGTCGAAATTTTGGTGCAGCCCCAAAACAGACGCATACCTGTGTTTTACTGAATTGTTAAAAAAAAAAACTATCACTGAGTAAGTCAGCAATCAGTATGCAAGCACCTGCTGTACATTAACGTACGTGATTGTTTCCACGTCTAAAACGATCAAGAAAATGGTCAGAGTGCAATACGCATTTTTTGTAATGCATCACTGCATAAACAAATGACAACCATAAATCATTCCAACAATCTGGCCATCCGAAAGCTACGTGTGCATCTATCCATGCTTCCAATAATTTCTTTGATTCCAAGAGCATCGCAAATTATATGCTGATTATTTTGACGCAAACTAATTGTAATTATTGCTCACAGTTCGATCACATTCCTAAGCGCACATGCATTTCTCATATATATCGTTCAAAACATACGATTTGTTTGTTTGCACATTTGTACGTCTGCTCCTCCAGAAGTAATCTGAACGATTGAGCGAGAGCAAAGCGAGACACACACCAACCTGCTTCAGAAACACGAATGTTTGGCACCCTTTTAAAACCAGGTTTCCATGCATCAAGTCAATTGATACAAAACCAATTTTTATATCTATATGTGTTACATTGCAAAATACGTCGTCCGTTTAGGTTATTTTGCTTTTCCAGATCATCTCTCTTTGCTCTAGGAGGTTTGCATGAACAAACTATGATGTCATAAACAAACTATGATGTCATACACAAACTATGATGTCATAAACATGAAGGTTAAAAAAACTTTGACGTTATTTTTTCAGGGTTTTTCGCGTTTTTGGAGGTTATAATATCAAGTTACAGCGACGAAAATAGGCCTATGCTGAGCGCAATTTAATTATCTTTAGTTTGGTCTTACTCCCATGTTTGTAGATACTTTGGTTCGAGAGGATAGAGGTACAAACACACACGCACGCACACTATATGTCTAAAGGATCGTTTACATTGAAGTGTACAACTCATGATTTATGAAAAATACTCGAACTTCAATAATGACTCACAACTAATTTACGTTGCTGCAAAT